>PVJO010012523.1:0-55131 GCA_004026905.1 Hystrix cristata
AGCATGTGCAGAATGTACCCAAACACCTTCATAAGCAGAGACCAGTGAGGGGTCGTGGGGTGATAGGCACCATCGCCTTGGTGTGGGCAATACAGACGCTGGCATCCACAGTGTGACTATTCTGCCTCCGGTTAACTCAGGGGCCACAGATGACAAAGCAGAGGCCCTGCTGTGAACTTTGTCTTCTATTTGTTTGTCATTCTTCAAAGTAATCTTAACCTTTCTTAGTTTATCTGAGGTCAAAATACCTTCTGTTTTAACAAACCAGAGTAAAGGGCAGAGAAGCTACTACAGAGGCCCTGCTGGAGCTGTTCTTAATATCTGAAACCATGTCATTTTTTTCCCCTGAGATAAGTATTTCTGTCAACAGAGAACTCTTCCTCTGGTTTGAAGCTGCATGTTACTGCCGCTCCTGCCCACCATATCTGGCTGGCCTCCTCATCCTGGAGTAGCCTGGGAAAGCCCAGCCCTCTCTGGAAGAGAACCACGTCTGAAAGTGGGGCTTACCCCAGGGCCAATTATACTTAGTAGCATGAGTTGAGAAACCTCCTATCAGAAGCCCCTCTCCTCAGAGGTGTGCCTGTGTAAGCCTACGTGTATGTATAAAAAGACATTTCAGTTTTCAATAAACTGTTTACTGTTCAAACATTAAATAAATGTAGAACTGTTTTAATCAGCTGAACAAATATTTAATGTACACTCCAGCATAAGAGCTATGTTTAAAAATATCTTCTGTGCTGCTAAAACACAGGCAATATGTGGAAACTGGTGACCTAGAAGGTAAAACAAACATTCGAGGGGGTGAAGTACAAAATTTTAAACTTCAACTTATCTCCCCCCTCTTTGTCCTAGCATCCGGGAGTATTTTATCTCCGTGTGTCTTCGCATGTGGTAAATCTCAGGAAGTGCTGGCTGTATTACAAACATATTTTCTAGAACAGCTAATGATTAAGCAACTAACAAATTAATTCCCAGCAAATTGCTCTGAGAATGTAAAATACACCTAAGTTCATTTTCTGTGTGGGACTAAATGATTTTTGGTTCCTCAGTATCCAAATGCTGGAGGTCATTCAGGACAGGAGTGGCTTGGTTCCTACTCACAGATGTTCAAAGAGATTGTCCAAAAACTCAAACAGGAAATGCTTAGTTCTTAGAAAACATTTAATTCTCAGTAATTTCTGTGCAAGTGTCTTTGGAAGTTGGGGAAAGGTGTGTACTTTGAGAAAAATAAACTCTTACAAAGATACATGGAAAAATCCTTCAATAAAATGGATGCCATATTTGCACTAATAGCCATGTTAGTCATGTTTGTGAAAAAGAACAAGAAATAAGGGATTTAAAGTGACTGGACATGTTTTTCAACTCTTAACTCTTCTGTTATTACTGCTGATTTAATTTGGGGAGCAGATTTCTCATACAGGGCATCTCCTCTGCCTGAACTGATTTAAAACAGAATTGTATGGGCATGTGTAGTACTTGGTTGTCTGTGTGTTTATTTCTCATACTAGTATTTGGGGGTTGTTTAGATTAGCCAGAGGCGGGGCCATTGAGCTCGGGGACACAGTTTCATCTGCCATCTCCAGCAGCTTCCACGTCTGCCCCTTGTCATCAAAAGGATTTTTAACAGCAGATTGCTACCAAACAGATGATGGATGTAGCCAATTTGATTTGGCATTCAGGGATTTAAATACATGCCTTCCTTCATGCAAATTAGTCTCCTTCTGGTTTACAATAGATATTCATTAAATGTAAAACTTGAAATTTTCAAGTAATTTTGTTTTCACCATTTCTTTTGGAATATGGCACCATTTAGATGTTTTTTTAAGAAAGTTTCCTGTCATTTGCTCAAAAAGAAATACTTCAGTTGTAGGTGGATTCTAAGCCATCCCTGGCTCCTTCTATCAGAGACAATTCATCCTTCTGTCCATAATCACTGATAAAATTGTGCTGCGAAAATTACACTTCTGAGCCCAAGTTCAGCTGTTCGTAACCATAACGAAGAGGAACTGGAAGCTGAGAATTAAAAAGAGAAGAAAGGAAAGGAAGCCACTTAGCAATCAGAAGAAACCGTGTTTACACGATCATTAGAAACCTATTTGAAGTGCTTTTTCCTGACTAGCTTGAGCAAAAAGGAAGTTGTTAACTAAAGTCAATGAGTACAACCTTGTATCCACATGACTGTGAAGCGACTAATGCACCTTAATGCTATAATGAAATGGTTGGAAATTATAAAAATCCTCCTCCAAATTTGGGGCTGTTTTTCCAGGAGGGGCTTTGAAGTGTGTGCTATCAGACAAAGCTGGCTCTTCTGTCAACAGAAAGATGGTGCGCTTGGCCGTGGATCTGTAATCTTAATGCAAATATATCTGTCCTTTGTCCCAGCACCCTCTGAAATAACTACTGTATTTGAGCTGAAAAAACTAGGAAATGAGAATGTTTTCTTACTGAGTTTTAGGTAAAGTTTTGAGTACAGCAATCTCTGAAGCACCATGAAAAGCATATGGTAGTTCCCAATGCGTTTCAGACACAAAATACATAAATTTAGAGACAGCGATAAAAAGGGTCTCCAGGCTGATGCAGCCTAATTCGGGCTATTTTTCTCTCACGTTTATGTTGCTGTACCTGAGCTGAGGGTATGGTATTAACATCCATCATATTGAGGTAGCTTCATTCAGGTTTGGTTTCCTTCCCCATCCCAGCTCTCTGTACCTAATGTGTGTGCATGCTATTAACATTCCAGCCACTCAACAAGGCCTTGCCTGGCCAGAGCAGGCACCTCGGAGGGAGATTCCCCATGTGCTTTTCAGGCCTTGGACATTTTTGCATGCCATCCTAGAGAATAGAATTTGGTTCTATTCAATGTTTACCTTAGTAATTTCTAGGCAGTTCTAAAATTCATTGCAAAACAATAGCTTCTTCAGGGTTTCCCTTTACCCTGCTGTTTTATTTAGTGTCATCTTTTCACTTCCTCTCCAGAAGGCAAGCCAGGAGTTTGAGGCAGCCATTCTCTAGAATGGTCATTATCATTAAAAATGCTATTTTCCTAGGTTTCTTATTTTTAATCAGCCTTGAATTTAAGGGGATCTAGGGCACAAAGGAGGGGCAGGTGAGGAGTGGTCCACGTGGTCATTCCTTGAAGGCAAGCAGGTAGGCTTGTCCTGGAAGCCTGGCTCCCCATCTGGGCCACTCAGGATGAAGGCCACTGTGCAACCTCTGTGTCCACTGTGCAACCTCTGGAGCAGATGGGAGAGCAAAGCGGCTGTGTGGCTGCCTTACCAGCTTCCCACTCTACACCCCAGCCCACCGCAGAGGACGGTACTCCTCTTGACAGTCCATGCTCTCCCACAGTGTGCCCTGTACGATGTGGAAATAACACTGGTGTCCCAGGATTGTCTCAGAAAGGTCAGGTGACTCCACTGGGCCCAGGAGGGCTCTCCGGTTGTCCCTGCTCCAATCCTGCAGAGCCACCCTGCACACTCCGGTGTTCAGCCGATACAATAGCAGCCCCACTGTCCAAACAGTGGGGTTCCGGTCTGAACCAAGCACTGCCACACGCTGGTAAACACAAACAAAACGCCCCACACAGCCCTCTCTCTGGAAGGGCAGCACAAACCCAGGGGTCAGGAGGAATCTCACCAAACAAACGGAAGCTGTGTTTGCTTCACCATGAAACCCGAGCAGCACCCGTCTCCGGGAGGATTTGCCTTGTTGTCCAAAGTAAATGGACGGGGTGAGGGTGCGGGCAGGCCATGCTCCAACTCCAAAGGGAGCTTCCAGGGGCCGCTGCAGAGGGGGACTCCTTAGGCTTCCTCCCTGCGAGATGCGCACTCGGGACCTTGCCATCTCCGGATTAGTTGTCTTTAGCTGCTTGGAAGTGGAAGAGAGAGCAGCACTTCTGTTTGTTTTCTGCTAATGTTAAACAGATGCACAGGTCTGTCAGGCCACAAGAGCCTAGTTCAAAATGAAGCAGGAAGAGGAACGTGGTAGCTGGCCGTATAACATGAGAACAGCATATTTGTCTGGTTTCGGCTCTTGGGTTCAGCATTTCCATTTGATTTAATATCCCAGTCTTCCTAGTGGTCAAAGTATACCTTCCTCTAGCTTTAGTCCGAAGCCGAGATGTCCTTTTCTCACCAGACAGTGATTTAGTCTCCAGACATTGACCATGATTTCAAAATCATCATTTCTTCACTAAATAGTATCAAGTTTTTGTTTTCTCACAGCATGATTTGGTTGTAAAGGGTTGTGAAAAAAAAGAAGAAAGAGTTGGAGGAAGGTAAGCTGGCCAAAAAGCACAAGTTGGGTTGATCTTTAATTATTTATGCGTTTTTGAAGTTTGAAATTGATTGAGCCAATTGATGTGATTCCCTCAAGCTTTCTGATGGCCTGGCACAACACTGAACAAACTTCTCATCCACAGGGGAAAATCCCCACGTTTTCTAAAAAAGATTTAAATTTAGATGTTTTACAGCTTTGCTTTCAGAGTGAAATGCAATAAAAATGGAATTGAAGATATTTTAGTTTGCAGACTTTTGAAGAACATTTTTTTCTCGTTGTGTAAAACAAGATTTTCACAGGCCTTAATGGTCTCAGATCAATTTCAGAAGTGGGTAGGATATAAAATATAAACAGACGAAATTAGTGACATGGTGAAAACTGATTCAAAGTGTCTATGAAGTTTGCCCAGATAACAATACTGTAACTCTATCTTTTGGGAGCAAGAATTCTAACAGGGCACAAGACCATGGGTGACATTTTCTACCAAGCAGAGGGCAGCTGGCTCCTTGCACAGAAATTTCTATGCGCAAGGTCAAGTCCTAAGCAGGGTTCTGAAGGCTTGACTCTGTCTGGAGTTTCCAGGAACAGGCAGCAGAACTGGACAAGTCTCCAGAAGGGAGGAAACTCAGACTGATCTAGTCTGCTGACCCCTTTAAGCCCCTGACCTCCTGTTATGCTAAGACAGTCTCTCTCGGAAAGCAGCAAGAGTTAGCGCTTTCTGCAAGTTATTTCCCTAAACTCCATTTCTTGTCAGGTGATAGTTTCATCTATACTCTGACTAAACTGCGTGATTACCTCATACCCAGAATTTACAAGAGAGGGCTGTACACATTTGAGAACCACCTTAGGTAGACTCCACAGGTATCGTAAACAGCTAAGTCAGCTTCTTATGGCAAAAAAGCCAGCACTCTTATTAGATAGGAAAATTTTCACTGAATAAAACCCTGTGCATTAACGTTTATTGACTTGTATTTTTGTTTTGTTCACTTTTAAGACTTGTGATTATATAATCACGTAGCTATTTTCCACCAATAAATATTGGAAAGGTGCATGCATAATGGGAAGCAATCATTTTGCAAAATTAAATATCCTAATTTGAACGTAGGCAAGTAATTTTTTTTTCTGTGCAACAAATTCTAGGCCAAAACAGCTACATTTTAATTCTGTGATTAAATACATGCTCAAAAAATGTGTACATATATATGTATATATGCACACACACATATATACTCAAATACACATACATATATATATGCTCAAACATATCTATCTATATATCTATATATATTTTATATCTATATGTTTGGAGCCTATATAAATATATTTCTACAAAAATCCCAAATCTAATTTTGAAGTAAATGAAGATATAAGCAATTGTTAGCCTTAAAAAAAAAAAAAAACAAGTTAAATATATTTTATGGACAAATTATCTTTGGATTATTAAATAAAACGTTACATAGTTTTAATGAGTGAAATCCCACATTTTAAAGTTGTGATCTTTTATAAGGGAATCCCACTTGATAATATGATCCATCCTCTTAATTTAAAGCCACCAGAGAAGTATAATGAAATGCAAACATTCATATATTCATTCAACACACACAAGAGCCTAGTGCTGTATCAGGCACTAGAAGATTTTGTAGTCTGGTAGGGAATGTGGGAAGGCAAACACTAACCATATGTAGGATGGTGGGGACACAGAAAGGAAGAGACAATCAGGGACATTATCACACAGGTGGTTTTCTCTGGCTCAAATTTGAGGTATAAGAAAATCTTGAACAAAAATATATAAAAAATCTCAACTACACTGGCAGGTGCAAGGTAGGGGCTCAATGAGGGTCAGTTTTCTTCTTTCGTCTCCTAATAGTCTTTTACGTCACAGATTGTTATTGTTCACATTTGTCCTAATCTCCTAAATTTCAACTTTGCCTGTCACATTCCATAATTAAGATTTCCTCATAAGAGATACGAAGCTTGAGACACAAACACAGAAAATGCTGAATGCTGACTTGGCTGCATTCATATAAATGTGCTGTCTAGAGGGATCGCTGGCATTCTGGTCTCTCCTCTGAGTGCTTAGATGCAGCCGGTATGTAGCGCTCAGCGCTGGGCACCACATTCTCATCTGGACAGGAGGAATCCTAAGATGATGATGGAATTTCCAGTTTGCACACAAGAGTCAGTAGAAAGAAGTGTGTTCTTCAGCCCAAAATGAAAGAAAACACATTTAGTAGCTTGTGATGTAAAACCCATGACGTGAAAGGCAAATGAAACTTATCCTGAGTATTTTTAAACAATACACTCAAAACTAGATAATAGAAGTTGCAGGCTGGTAAAATCTGGCTCAATTTTAGGAAAACTTTCCAATTTTCATATGTTCCCCATCAACCTCAGAACGGACCACAGTGTGATAGGGTCTTGGTGAGACATATTTGAGTCATTCACCTGGCTGCTCTCATACATAAAGCATTTGCTGCCGCACTGAGATTCTGTGATCCTACGATGTCCAATATAATCTGAATTTTTTGGTTTTTGTTTTGTTTTTATTTAGCCACATTTTGTCCAGTTTAATACAAAATTTGTGGAAAATATCAGATGGGTAATTGTTTGACACTTTTGCTCTTTCAATGTAGCATCTCATTATGGCTACAAAAATGGAAATATGTTGGGGAGTTCTAATATTCACTTCTTCATGTTTGGTTTGTAAATGAAGGCAAGAAATCCTCTTCATATTAATTTCCAGTGTTTGAAAACACCCTGTGGGTCTGGAGGAGAAGCGGAGCCCTTCCCTAGATCAGAAGGTGACATCCCACAGCGAGAAAATTGATACCACGGAACAGAACTGCACTTCTCTTTGAAGCTCAGAGAGAGGTCCACTGAGGAAAGTTAAACACACAAAAGTCAAAATTTGCCAAGTATAGGGGAGAAAGTCAGCATTGGTAACCATTTCCAGCAACAGCCTAACTTCTAGCAGCGGCGAGTTGTCAGGAGAACTAACGAAGCTGTGCTTGCCTGCCCAGACCTCGCGTCCTGAATGGCCCTGGCGGTGACCGTTAGTCGGATCGGAGGCCTCCGCAGGCCGAAAGCCATTTATTTGTCCAAGCGTCTGTAGCGCTCCGGGAATGTGTGGCCGCTACCCAGTGGCTTGGTGCGGGGAGAGCTGGCCGGCTTGGTTTCACGACGATAATCAAACACTCACAGCAGCCGAAGGTAAACTCTGCAAACACGCTTTCATAAAAGAGCTTGTTAGTCTAGATTTCATTTACAAAATCATCTGGACATGCACTCTTGGAACAAGCCCTGCCTTACCTCCAGGGACTCCAATCTGTAGTCATTTTAAAGTGAACAATTCAGTGGTATTTAGTACATTCACAATGTTGAACAACTGCTGTTTACTTAGTTCTGCAGTGTTTTCTTCTCCCCTAAAGGAAGCCTATACCTATAAAGCAGACACCCCTCATCTCCCTGCCTTCTCCAATCCCTGACAAATACTAATCTGTTTTATGTCTCTAGGGACTTACCTGTTCTGGATATTTCACGAAATTGGATAATATCGTATATGATCTTTCAATTAGCCAAATTATTTAAAGACTAAAATAGAGTTTAAACATTTTTTAACCATTCTTTACTTTGGGATTCAAAGTGCCTTGTTTTGAATTTCAGTAACTCTACTCTTTATGGCTCTCCAGAAAGGATATTTACTCCCTTCCTCTAATTTCAGTTTCACAGTAATTTTACACAGTAAGCAGGGGCCACCTTATTACTACCATTTTCAAGGTGAGGCTGTTGAGACAAGAGAATTGGTTCACACGCACAGTGAAGTTGTCCAGTGCACTCCCTTCTCTTTGTTCCGTGTCTCTTCCACCTGAAGGGCAAGGGGCCCTGTAAGAGTTCTTATTAACACATCTAGCAAAGCCTTCCAACATCCGGAAGATATCCTCGTATAGCCTAGCATCTGTATTCTTAAATCTTGAAAGTGTATTTTAAATGAACAGAATGAATGAAAATGCTTTGGGGTGTTTCATTACTATTTGTATTCAGTAGAGAACTGTTTTTGGTACATACCGGTCACATATGACAAGTAAACTGCACAGACAAAAGCCTGTCTCCCAAGGCCCAGTCTCCACTTGGAGTCAGCTCAGTCTTTGGGTGATGTTTGGATGTGTTTGTTACAGGACTTGAATGTAAATGATCCCTAAGGTCTGTTCCTGATCAAAATTCTATAATGCTTAGCTAAACTTCATCTTGAACTCAGCATTGAATTCGTCTGCTCCACCTACACAGCACAGGGTCAATACAACTATTTGAAAGATAGATGCATCAAAATGTTTTTCTGCTACTATATGCCAATGGCCAATCCATTTTGCTAAAAATTTTCAAGAAATTGTAAATGCTCTTCATGAAACTAACTTTCCCATTCGGATTTCATTGTCTGAAAGAGTTAATATGTGCATAGACCGTGTACAAAGAGGCCTTAGTAATTCAATGGTCTCCATAGTCTCTGGCTCTCTGTTGTGAAGTAGTACTTCATTCCATGGTAGAACTGCCCACATTCACCATCACGAATTTTACACAGCCATCTTAGAAGGGCTGTCACATAGCATTTTTAGCATTTCATAGACATATGTTGTTTTCATCCCGGTGCTCAAATCCAATCTTTTACTTGCCATTCAACCAAAAATTAATATATGAATCTTGTTATGCCCCCTCCCTTGATTTTCCTGGGTGAAGTTTTATTTTTAGCTGTGGTTTCCACAGTTCACCCAGGACTGGGGCGTAGTCAAATTCAGCAGGGCTAGACTGCCATCTAGAGACCAGAGTTTGAGTTCCAACATCGTGGGCCTCAGTGAGCTCGCTCTTTTGGAAAAGCAGCAGTCCACCAAATAATGATTGAGCTTGCTTGAGCAAAGGGCAGGGTGGGGGTAGGTGCCGTGTGACTCTAGAAAGGACACAATCAAAAGCAAAGCAAATAGCTTGAGGTGCCCTGGTGTATAAATTCTTCTTGTCACTGAAAAAGGTTAGGTGACCACCAGAGATATTAATGGCATGTAAGCAGAACCCTGCCCCATCCCTGCTCAAGAATGGGTTATTTAACTTGAAATTATACGCAGAACATTATTTTCTGGAAGCGAAAACTGCTTTGCAGGCCAGTCAGGATTTTTCAGCTTATAATATCACCCAGAAAGGAGAGACGCCTTCTCCAGGGCAGTGAGGACTGCAGAAATCTTTCACTGTATGCGAGAATCCAATTTCTGTATTCGTCATAAACTGAAAACCTGCTTTCCATTTTTCTGCTTGAGCATCGCTTAGCTTACATGTGCTGGGCACATCTGATATCATCCCCTGCTTATTGCACTTACAGCTTCAAAGGACCTGAAGATAATATTGTCCCTAGCATTTTCATAGGAAGTGCACAGAGAAAATCCCTCTTCCTCTTGTCCCCCAAACTATCCCTCAGGGCCATGTGCTGAGCCCATCTGTTCCAATAGACTGTCTTTTCATGACTGTGACGACTGGCTGGAGAGGTGTAAAGCCGAGACTGAGGTAGCCGAGACTAATTAACGTGCTCAGACAACCGTACCCAGAACTTCAGCTCCAGGGATGTTTTACAAAGGAAAAATAACATCTATTATTGTTAACCTCAACATCGTGGGCCAAAAGAAGACCTGCTTTACTGGTGCTAACGAAATGGTCAAGTCTAGCCAATGGAATGCTCCCCAGGAATATTTCAGCTAACGGCAAAAGAAATTCGAAACTACGTACTATCTTTTTTTTTTTTTTTTTCCCTCACCTTTTGGGCTGTTTTAATTCCTACTTTGGCCTCACACAAAAGACAAAACTTGAAAGATTTTTATAAATCCAGGATGAAGTGCGTTATATGCAAAGTTCTGGTAATAGCTTTTTGGGCTGGAAACCACAAGTTTTAGGATCTTTAAAAGCTGAGAATTACTTTCATTACAGGTAATAATTGGGGTTTGTAAAACGGACACTTGAGTTTGGTGTGTCAGAAATAAGTAACCCAGCTATGGATCTCTGCTCTTTTACTCATCAGAGTCTATGTAAGCTTCAGTTTCTACATCTATGAAAAATGGGAAAGATGAAAGGGAGAAGAATTAGGAGGACTCAGCAGAAAAGCATTTGGAAGTGCCCCACACTTAATAGGTGCCTAACAAATGCTCTTGTCCCTTCATTCCATCGAGATCTTGCATCTGCCTTTCTTACTCCAGTGCTACCCAACAGCTGACAGGAAAGATGTCAACGATATCTGGTTTGATAGTTCAGCTTCATCCCTACAAAGCTAAGCCTTCTAAAGCAATGTTTCTTAAACTTGGATGTGTATATAAACCACCTGGGGATCAGGTTCAAATGCAGATCTAGTAAGATAGGACAAGGGCCTGCAAGTTCACATTTCTAACACGCTCCCACGGGATACTGCTGATTTGGGGTCCACTTTTCAAGCAGCAAGATCCCTATGTGAAGTCAGCACACAACCGCACATGAATGGATTTTCTGTGTTGGGAAATAAAATTTTACTGGAACACAATTGCACCCACTCATTCACGTATCTTCTGTGGCTGTTTTCTGGCTACTCCAGGGAGGATTTACCATCTGTCCTTGCGGTTTACTGACCCCTGCTCTAAACCACTCTGTGTTCTGTTCCAGGCAGAAACAGAGAATCATTGGCAGAAGGAAACACATTAGGGCCAGGAGCTGCATAAGAAAGACAGCTGAGGAGCGAGGGCTGGCGAACTGCATTAGATTCCTGTTGCTGCTATTTTAACTTGTCGCAAACTTAGTGACTTAAAACATCGTGCATTCAGTATCGGATGACCCTAAAGTGCAGAAATCCAACAGAAGTCTCCCTGGCATCAATCCAAGGCATCAACAGGCTGCGTTCCCCTCAGGAATTCCAGGGAGAATGTTTCGCTGGAGTTTCCAGCTCCTAGAGGCTGCTGCAGGTCCCGGGCCCAAAGGCTCTTTCCTCTTTCTTCTGAGCGAGCTAGGAAGTACCTCTCTGTCTCTCCAACTCCCCTCTCTCTCTCTCTCTCTCTCTCTCTCTCTCTCTCTCTCATCACCCCAAAGTTGGAGAAAGTTCTCTACTTTAAAGAACTCATGATAAAATAGGCTCATCCAAATAATCCAGACATCTCCCTTCTCATGATCTTCAGTAAATTTTTCCATGTAAGGTAAAGTATTTACAGGTTGTGAGAATTGGGGCTTGGAGATCGTTGAGGCTTCTGCCTCTCACACTACCTCAAGGCACAGTCTTAAAAAAACAATTGTCTAATTGTTTCTCATACGTAACATGTTGACAACTATCATGAGAAGATATTGGATGAAGGCAGATGAGAGAAAGACCATGAGACATGTAGAGAAGGGAGTCAAAGTGGTTAAAGTGTGTACATTCCGTGAACTGCTTCTCTCACCCCTCAAGGATACGGGACTTACTCCCCGAGTACACCTGTATGCACACACAGGTAGTATACTGCACAACTGCAGAGAATGCCCTACAGCTGCTCGGGACATGAACTTCACAGCCATATGTGGCATCTCTGCTGTACTCCAGCTGCTTACCACTGAGATCACAATTTGTCTGCACCTCCCGCTATGGGAGAAAAAACGATGACTTGTGGCATTGGGGCAAGAAAGCAGGACATGGAATGAGGGAAGAGAAAAGCTCTTGCAGAGGAATGTTTCTGAGGTGCACTTGTAGCCCAACAAGGTAGCTTTCATTTCTGAATCCCAGAGAGCTGCCTGCAGGCTTCTGTTTAATCCTTCGGGTTTTCAGTGTGTCATGGTATTCCATAAAAAGCTTATTGCACAAGCCGTTTTCACTGTCCTGAGCCTATTCTCTTCAACAATGCCAGAAATATAATAGCAGGTAAGTAACCAAGAAAATACATGTGACCTGACCATTGTATAATATTTCATTTTGCCAAAGGTCAAGACAAATTGCCATGAAACCCCTGGAGATACTGCTCTGTGGCTGCTGGGGACAAAAGGTTTCCCTCCACAAGAGCCTCTTAAGAGCAAATTGTGCTGTTTGAGTCCTCAGCTAACTTTTAGCTAATGACTCTTGCGTTTTCTCCCACCAGCGATGCTGATGAAAAGGAGAACACAGTCCGGAGTGTGTGCCAGCAGAGTGAACAGCAGGGCAGTTGCTAATCCTGAGGTGCGCACCCCAGGACGCCAGGTGCAGAATGAAGAAATGGCCACGTTTGATTAACCTCCCGGGTAGCAAAAGGGAGGCAGCTGCGGGTCTGCAGCTACATGACAAGGTATAATAGTGGTTTGAAAATATGGCATTCCGAGCAGATGCAAGAAAAATCACAGCCTGAGGTGCTGACTTAGTGTAATGAATGAAGGTGGTGTCTATACAATGGCAGGCAAGCCTTCGAGGAAAGAAGGTGGCTAAACTGAGCATTCATTTCCTCCAAAATACTTTCAAGTATATGATAATTCCCTACGGTGCTTTACAGGATGCATAATGGTTCAAGAGCAGCACCCCATTTGATCTTTGCCACAATTCTGTGTCTGACAAAGGGTTAGATCTAGGAGCGATTGATTTTCTTACTAAAAAAAATCCTGATTAGCTATCAAGGCATTTTTCTCTTTCCCTGGCCTCTTGTTTAACAATTTCCTACGCATAAACAATGAAGAGGAAAGGAGCATCTTTGAGTGGAGAATGGGGATGTTAAGGCAGGTAGGTGGTAGGTAAAACTACAATTTGGGAAGACATCTTGCCACACTTTCCCTTTGCTGGGAATACTCATAGGACAGAGAACCCATAAGGTCACTTCTATTTCTGGCGCTCTAGGTGCAATAAGGAAAAAAGCCTCTACATGCTGTCATTCAACTGGACAATGGGTTCGAGGCTGGCAGAGGTGGAGTAAAATACCTGATGCTTTGTGCGCTCATAGTCTGCTGAACAAATGAATGGAAAACAGAGAGAGGAGTTACCATAAAATAATCCACACTCAGGGACTCTACTATGAAGGTTTATTTACAGACACGAGGGAAAGTTGGTGAAATATGTATTTATCATGGACATTTTAAAAACACGATTGTTTCTGACTCTTTAACCCAAGAATTGTCATCGTCGTCTTGATGCTATAATTCATCGCACACCTGATGCAGGTAATGTAAGTAATGCATCGTTTTATAATTATTTACTCTAGCCAGCTATGCCAAGCATATAAAATACAAGTTCTCTTATTCTGGCCAAAATCTGATGACAGGAATAGCAGCTTAGAAGTCTAGTTTCCTTTTCTATTTGACAGTTATTGTGTATCATTTCCACTTTAGAGTCAAGAAGCCTCTGGGGTCTGCTCCCCCGACCGGGCTTGTCAGACCAACGGGATTCTGAAGTTAACACATTCTACAGCACAACCTTGAACTCGTGGCAACAGATGAAAAGCTACCCTCTTCCCACTTTACTTCCTCAACTCTGTACACACCGTCGGAATGCTGCCCTACCTGATTGGAGAAAGAATTAAGAATACGACTTGTCTGTGCTGAGTTCAATTTTCCTAATCTAAAAAAAGGGGGGGGGATGGGAAAAAAAGAGAAACGAAAGACTGATTACAAACCAAAGCTTCATACTGAAACTCCAGCAAGAATGAATATTCCTGTAAGAGCTGCAAACTCCTTCCAGTGAGAAATCTGGTTTAGTAACTATGCCAAAATAGACTTTGCTCTAGATAGAAAGCAGCCATCATAAGAAACAGTGCTGGTTTTCTGTTGATGGGTACACAGGCTGCTTCCAGGATTTAGCTAGTATGAATTGTGCTGCTGCGAACGTGGGTATGCAAGTATTGCTGCAGTGAGAATTTAGAGGAATAATGATGCCCTAAACACAAGAACCTGATAACTCAAACTCAAAAAGTAAGACTGTACTAGGTACTACAGTCAACTTTGTGTAGCTGAGACCTAATACTTTATCTGTGTGGTTGTTTACATTGCCTGTTGTTATATGCAAGTGCCACAGTGTATTACAGTCTGTAAGCTTGTGTAATGGCCTCTAAGATTGTGTAATTTTGGAGAAATTTTAATAAAAACAATAAAGAGTGCTGCGCACTGTTGCTCGAAGAGAAGTAGTAATTTCAAGTGGAAGCGCAGCATGAATTCTTTAGGAAGGAGAACTTTAGGAATGTAAACTTTTCAGTCATCAAAGTGCACATCTGGACATCTGCCTTCAAAGCCTGGCACAGTGATCTGTAGGCCCGATAGCAGTGTGCTCTATGGCTGCCCTCCATCCCCGCACTGTCATTTCAGGAGCCACACAGAGAAAGCCGAGGAGGAGGCTGACCTACTTAGTAGTGTTATTTTGTTGTTGATTTTCAAAGAAATTCAAACAACCACTTTCAGAAGAAAGGGGAAGAGGAGCGTTTTATTCTTACCCAACCCCCAAATGTACCAGTTTGTAGAACTCAAATCGTGCCTTAAGTTTGAAAGAGATGATAGTGGTCCCAGCTATCCAAATAACTATGAAATCCTCATGACTTATTTCTCAAAAGAAAGAAAAAATCACACTGATGAGTATTGTGTCTTTCTTTAAAAAGAGAAAAAGACTTGAAATATGTTTAAAAATATTTTATGAGGTCACACTAAAAAAAAGAGTAATTGGAAGAAAAATTCTGCTTGTCTAAGCGAAGAGCACATTTGTAGCGGTAGGGTAAATGTTTTATCGATTGAGAAGCTGGGAAACTCTAGTCATTACTCACCGTGGGCTAAAGAATAATTGCTAATGCTCTGGCGGAAAGATTAAAAACAGTTTCTGGAAGTATTTCTTACAATGATCAATGGTGTATCATCCCAGGCCATTGGATCTTCAATAACATTTTTCCCTTTTGGGATACAATCAATTTTTATAATATGATTCATTTGCCAGTGGGCATGCTTTCTTCATAGGATGAAAAGGCACTTATGCATCTTATATTGTTGAAAAGTAATCTTATACAGCCAAAGATCAGGCTGTGGTATAGAAGACCCACCTGAATCCATCTCTATTTTAAATGGGTTTGGGAAATCATCTGGGGCAGGGAGGAGGGAGGGGCAGCAGCAGTTGCCAGTTTCTCTGTTATTGCTTTGTTAACCCTTTAAGAATGCGTTTAGCCCTCTGACAGAAGTCAAGAACATCACAATACAAAACCAGTGACTGGGTCTGTGGGGTTGGATTTGAGCATCTGCTGCCTTCAGTGTGACTGTTCACGGCACTAATTACCTTGGTGCAGCGCTCAGGTCAGGGGTGGTCTCACAGCTGTTCCCTGGCTGTGCACATCTGACAAGGTCTTCAGCATCCCACAGCAGAGTTCAACCTCGGGCGGATGCTGCTGATCCATCAGCTCTGCTTTTGCAAACACCAGCTTCAGCCATGAGAGGATCGCTCCTTCCAAACTCTCTCTCCCGAGAGAGATAGCACCAGAAGCCCGAGTGCAGGGACCTCTCAGGTGCCCGCTCGCCACGGGGCTTGTGGTGAGGGGAAAGGATGGCCCCATGGCCGGGATCTGCCACATGAACAGGATGGGGGAAAAGAGCAATATCGCAAGTGCAGGAAGTGGTTAATGATCTTCTGGTGGGTGGCACGCATCCTGAGCTGAAAGTGTACTCAAACCTAAGAATAGTGTCTTTTATCAGATTACAGAAAGCTTAATCCACTTTCTATCCATTCCAAATTGTTCTTATTCAATGCATCAGCCCTGGCTCCATGGAAGCAAACATCCAAATTAAAAGGAAAAAAAAAATTGAAAATATGGTTTAGACTGGTTATTTTTTAAATATCTCTGATGGTGAGACTACACCCAAATTTGATTTCTGACTCTTCCAGAATTTGCCTTCCTTTGAATATTTAGCATTGTATGGACAGAATCGCTCATGAACTTCCTTATTTACATGTGTCTCATCTATTTATTTAGTTTTCTACTTCTCTTTTAATTTCAAAAGAAAAAAACACTTAATCATAAGAAAAATAAACATTAAAAGAAAAAATATCTAGAATGATTTAAAGATTTTATTAAACCTAAAGGTCCTTATATTCTTTAACAACGTCACTGCAATGTTAGTGTTCCTAACATTTGACATTTAAAGGAATGGTGTTCCTTTAAAAAGGAAACTTTAAATCATCCTTCCCATCATAAAACCTAAATTTATTTAGCACTTACTTTGGGCCATGCATCAGGTAAAAGCTAAATATTTATAAGATATATGCATATAATAGCCAAGATTTTTATTTGACTTTTAGAAGGATTTTGAAAGCACAACCCTAAGAGGCAAGCTAGTGGTATTATCACTTTTTTTTTTATTTTTTAGTATTTGTTGCAAACCAGGAAAGGGGGGCCTAAAGAGGAAAGTAACACGAACTACAACCACAAAGCAAAGTTATGGTAGCACTAATGATAGAATCAGTTCTGGCGGCTCTTGGCCCCTTTCCTGTGTTTGATGCTAGGAAATGTGACAGGCTCCAATCTGCTGAAAGCATGAGCGTGATCACCCAGATCGACTCACGCTTCCAATCCCAGAGTGCAAAGGATTCCTAACGTGTCCCAGGAACCATCTTCCCTCTGTGACCTCTCGGCTTCTGAATCTCCTCCATTCCTTGCTCCTTGGTTTACTTCCCTGCCATAGCTCCCTTCTTTCCAATTTCATTTTTTTTTTTTTTCCCTTGGTGCTGGGGATCAAACTCTGGGCCTTGTGCTTGCTAGGCAAGCACTCTACCACTGAGCTAAATCCCCAGCTCCTCCAATTTCAGTTTTACTGCTGCAAATGTCACATTCTAAACTGACTCTGCCAGAAGTTCTTTATCCTTCCTCTAAACTTTTACTTAACTTGGTTGCTGTTACCAAGAGAGTATTTTTTTTTTCTTATATTATAGTCACCTAAATGGATCACATATTGTACTACGCATTTGCCTCAGTCTGGTGCCTAGCATCATGCATGGCTACAGTAGGTGCTGAATTAATGAATAAGAAAGACATCAAATATCAGTTCATCAAGCATAACAGAACCTGCATTAGGAAAGCTTCTTCTAGACCATTTCTAGATGTAAAGTTGTTGCATTTTACCCAAGTTAAGATTTAATCAGATGTTGGTCTTTGGGTGGTTTTGCTAAAGTTACTATAACAATGTCCAGCAGACTGTGTGGCTTAAACAGTAGAAATTTGTTCTCTCCCTCTCTGGGGTGGTTTCTGCCGGGACCTCTTTCCCTGTGTTCTCACTCTTTCTCGTTGTGTCTGCGCAGGCCCTTTTTCTGTGCCTGTGCATCACCGATGGCTCTTTTTACAAGAAGGTCACATCGATGAGGAGCTGCCCCACCAGGCTTTTTATAACGTAATCACCTCTCAAGACTCTGTCTACAAATGCAGTCACATTTTGAGGCACTGGCTGGTGACTGTCAGAAATTTTGAAAATGCTGAGATTATAAAATTTATGGTGAATAAAGTAAAAACCCAAGGTGATTCCAATTAGAGAGCAGTTCATTAAGAATCAGCCTGAACAGGAGGGTCTCAGAGTACAGACTGAGGCAAAGTGAGGCAAGTGGTAGGTGCAGGGTCCCTCCTCCAGGGCGGGCGTGGGAAGTGTCTGCAGGATGGTATAATAAAACGTGGCTGTTCCCATTATTGTGCTTGCTTCAGCTCATGGGCCAGCAGAGTTCTGATGCTCCAGTGAAGTAGAAAAGAGCTCATAGATTCTCAAGGCTGCAACTAAAGCTGGGGGTAAGCTGCTAACGTTCAAGACAGGGGGAAATCGTAACAGATGGCCTCCAAATTTATACTCTTCCTGACCCAGGTAATGAAACATGAACCACACGTCCAGCTCTTGATAAAGTAGTGATCGGTTGTGCGGTGAGGGACTGCAGATGGGTATTTATTTCTCCGGCTGCCATTCTAACTTGCCTGTGAGTGGCAAGGCGTTCCCATTAACCCCTTCTTAGAGGACCCTGAGGAGGTTGGCACCTTGTGATAGAGCCTTTCTGCCTTTACCACCCATCCTTCAGGCTTCCACTTGCTTGTGATTATCTCAGTTCTCTGTGCTATTGATGCCATTACAACGCTAACAGCCTGTTGAATGATTACAAATAGGCCAGGGAAGGAAGGGAGAGAAATTTCTGTACCGGCCACCAGTAAGCCAAATCAGGCTGTCAGATTTTCCCATCTCCCATTGTGCCTGACCCGGGAGTGAGCCTGCATGGTGCCCCATCCCTCTTCCTGCCTGACCTGAACACGGGGGAATGTCTCTGGCCCGGTTTTTGAGAATTAAGGGAAAGATGACTGAAAAGTGATATAAAGTGGAAAGCTTTGGGTGATACTAAACACTAAAGGGTGATAATCATCACTGAGGAAGCTGGAGCAATGAGCCAGAGGAAAGAGGTCTCTTGGCTGAGGGGCAAGGGAAGGAGAGAAGACAAAAGGGGCGTCTGGAGATGAGTACTGGCAGTCCTGTCCCAGATCTTCAGGAATCTGTCACTCGGCATGCATGCGACCTGGCCTGAAGGTATTCCGGTAGCAAAGACTTTAAAGTGAAGCACAGCCGGAGCTCTGTGGGTGGAGGGGGAGGCGGCCCCCAGAAAATGCCAGCACTGTGAGTGGGATGGCAGAAGGCGAGACTCAGGCCTCAGAGCAGCAGGACCGACAGGTCGGGCTCCGAGCAAGGCCCGGGGAGTCCTGACACGGCTGCTTTGTGGAGAGGGTCGCAGGCACGGAAAGCAAGAGGGGGAAGAGAGTGACAGCGCAGTCAGGAAGGGGCAGTTTAATCCTCTGGGGAAAGAAAAGCCGCGTCCCCCTGAGGCGTCTGTGGACTGCGCTCGCCGGGCTGTCGGGTCTCCTGCAGATGCGCAGAGTCGGCAGCCCTGCAGGCAGGCGGGCCAGAGCCGCGTTTCGATCAGGCTGTGTAAGAGACTTAAAGCCACCGACTGAAGCTAGTGGCGTCGCTTAGAGAGCACTTGACTCATACCTCGAACTCGGGTTTCATTGGGTGGCTGACTGCTGTGAGGTTAATACAGGTGAGTAATCTCGGAGAGCCTCAGGCCACTTGCACAGGAATGAGTAAGAGAACTGCCTGGCAGGGGTGCGGGAGCGGCGCTGGTGCCAGGGCATCACAGCGCTTGTTGAGCACCTACTGTGTGCCTGGACCCGAACTCCAGCACGAGACTCAGCATCGAGGAGGAAAGTGGCCTCCCAGCCCCTGTGGGGCTCGGAGGTGCCCTCCGGGGTCAGTGACTGCAGCGGCCTGGGTTTAACAGGTGCAGAGACAGATGCCATGCGGCAGGTCGGGATGCAGACAGGTGCACTGTGAGGCGCCTGCATGTTCCTCCAAACCATCTCGCCTACTTTGTCAGACTACGACGTGGATGAATCCTGAAATAATTACATTGAGTGACACAGCCACATAACTAAGAGTACACAGAGCAAGATTGCACTAACATAAAAGCTAGAAAATGAAAACTAATGTATGATGGAAGAAAGCAGATTAGAGATTGCCTGGGAAGGGGGCGGGGGCGGGCAGGCAGCCAAGCAGAGGTGAGTACAAAGCAGTGCCAGACGCCGGAGGAAGTTTGGGAGAAGGGTGTACTACGGCCTTGATTGTAGCAACCCAACTGTACTTTGTGAACTCATGCACTTTACTGTATGTGAATTATAATTTAATGAAGCTCATAAAATGTCTTCATTTGGCCGGCACGGCTGTGCATCGTGTCTGTAATTCCAGAACTCTGAGAGGCAGAGGCGAGGCAGGTCATGGGTTTGAGCCCAACCTGGGCAACTTAGTGACTTAGCAAGACCCTGTGTCCAAAAAAAAAAAAAAAAAAAAAAAGACTAGTGATGTACTAGGGGTTACCTGATTCTCAAAGGACTGGTTTTGCTTGAAGAAGTGAGTTTCTTTTTACCTAGCACCTTGAAACCTAAGACGTTTTCTCCTTCCTGCCCTTCCTTTGCACTGTATCTGTACTCCCCTCATCTGTTCTATGCGTTTTCCTGCCCAGGTCTCCCTGGTCAAAGGAATCCCATTAATTGCCTCACTTGCTTTCCTTCAAAATAATGACCTGCTCAAAGCGACTGTCTGTCTCTCTGTCCGTCCAGGTTAAGCAGGTGAGTGTTTCGTTTCCGCTTTGGGCACCGACCTTCCACTTCTGACCAGGCCCCAAGGATGAGGCTACAGGCTGCCAGACTGACAACTTCCCAGCCCAGACCCAAGACAGGGGAGCTTGTCAGAGAGCAAGCAGGTGAAGGTTTCCTCAACCATGTTCATTAGCAGCAAAAAGAGGAATCAAGACTGCATCTCAGGCATTGTGGATCCTATGGGCAAAAAGACAAAACCGTAAACACCTCTTAGAAGCCTCAGTCCCCAGCGCCCAAAATCAGGCAGCAGAGCCAAGTCTCAGCTACACTGACCTCTTTAATTTGGCTTATTGGTTGGTTTGCTTGCTGACGTGAACAGCATTTATTGCCAACCTTCCTCCACTCATCTCTTTAATTTTCCCACTACTTTGCCAGCTTCCCAAGTCACCAGCCTGTGTGACAGAAAGCCTATCCAACTGGGACACCAAGTGAAGAGTCCAGACAAAATTCTGGTATGAACCTGATACTAGGAAAAAATTTCCAAATTTTATATGCAAACAGTTGGAACCTTTTAATAGCTAAGCTTCCACAAGCTGTAATTAAAAGGCACTTGATACATTTTGTAATGAATGAATGAGTGAGTGAATGGGTCATTTAATACAAGGAGAGCTGAATAGTGTTCAGTTGTTTAATTCGTTCTGATTGCACGTTGTTTATTTCTTGTTTTTAGGACTTGCCAGTGAAATGCCATGAACATACACAATTAAACACATAGTCATAGCAGTTTACACAATAACACTTTAATTGTGCACTTTCTACGAGCAGAATAATTTTATAAGTTTGTCAGCAACTCTGCTTCTGGAACATTTTTTGGGAAAGACTTCTGAGTTGTCCCTTGAATCTTTTGTGATGTCCAGGACTACTGGACAGCACTAGGCTCTTCTGTTCCTGTCAGTTCATTTCTCTTCTAAATTGGGCGTCAAGGGGAACTTTGCTGGAGTGTACGCAACCCCTCTCTGACACCCTGTTTGCTACCTGTGTTATTTTTCTGCTTTTTGTCTCTTCCTCTTGTTGCCTAACCCCACAGCTACTCTCTTCAGCTCTGCAAGCAGATAGCATTTGCGGCAGGGTGGAGACAGGGGCTGTGACATGTGCAACCCCTAGTATTTCCTAATATCGTAGACTGATTTGAAAACCAGAGAACAAGTTAAAGTCGGAGCTAGAAGAGCTGTAGAGTACGTGATGAATGAGCACAGACATCTTCCACAGGGCTGTACGTGGAGAAGGGGTGAGCGCTGGAGTTTGAAGCAAAGTTGATGAGAAGAGAATGTGACGTCACTTCTGGGATGGAACAAAAGAATATGCTGCCCAGACTGGGTGAATTATGAAAAGGAGTAAATGAAATCAGAATCACGGTTTCATTACTAAAAGCTACGTGATCTCACCGTTTCAATGGCCTCATCTGTAAATGGAGCTCATAATATTTACCTCATAATATCTCCTCATTCTCCAAATCTGACATGTGGTAAATAATATAAAATGTGTAAATCTTTTAGAGAAGTCCCAGAGACATAACAGCTGGTCAGAAATTGATGCAACCTTTCTGAAATGTTCCCAAAAGGTGCTAAGAAGAAAAGTTTTTATGGATTATTACTAGAGAAAGTTGTGTGATAAAATTAATTATAATATATGGAGTGCATAATTTTAAATTGTTTTAACTAATGCTGAACCTCTGATAGCCTTTAATATACTAATATTTATTGGAGAGATATTATATTTAGGATTTCTCAAATTTTTTGGACTGACAGGCCATTTTGCCTATATATTATGGAGCATTCATTGGAATGGTTAATTACTTATTGGACCACAAAGAATCTACTTAGGGTACCAGCAAATGGCAAAGTCTTCCTTCAGTGAAGTTGTTCAGTTCTAGGAAGAAGCTAGTTTTAACTTTTGTTTGCATATGTTTTGTAACAGAAGGCATATTTTTATCATATAGTTTTATTATATAATAAATGTGAAATAAATATTAGAATCACTACAGTCCTCTGAAAATTCAGGATTTTTAAAGGTCCTAATCCAGCCTAGCTCCATGAGAAAGACTAGCTTTCTATGGTTTGAACGTACTTCCACGAATTTAATAAGTAAGAGGATCCAACCAACAATCAGGAATTAGAGAACTCTGAGCAATAATGGATTTTTATAATGATAAAGAATCAGTTAACTAAGAAAATGTAACAATCTAAAATATGTATATACCTTAAGACCTGGAAGGGTGAACTATCCCATGGACCTAAGACATGGGGTGACCTCTCTGGTGGGCCCAAAGGATGGAACATTAAACTCTAACAAACTCTGTCCTGCTAGATTTCAGACTTACTTGGGATTTGTGATTCTCTTTTTTCTCTATTGGAACAGAGTGCATATCCTATACGTGTCCTACCACTGTATTTTGGAAGTCGATAATATGCTATCTTACAAATCTATTCACCACTACTACGAGAAAGAAATTTTGCCTTAAGACGACCCATACTTCAAATGTCACCTATAAAATATTTAGATGATATTTAAATGAGATTTTGAATTTAGAGTTGATACTAGAGTAGGTTAAGAGTTTTGTGGCTACCGATTGAGATGAGGTAAGCGTATTTTGCATTTGAGAAGTGCATGCATTTTGAGGAATCTGAGGAAGAAGTGTTACGGATTACATTGCACCCCACCCTATTTGTATGTTGAAGTCTTAACACCCTGTGCTGACTGCATTTGGAGACAGGGTTTTTGCAAAATAACTAAGGTCAAATGAGGTTATTGGGGTGAATGCTGATTCGGTATGATTGGAGCTCTTCTAAGAAGAGGAGTTCAGGATGAGCAGAGGGAATGCCCTGCAAAGATAGGAGGAGACACCATCTACAAGCCAAGAACAGAGGCACCAGAGGAGACGATCCTGTGGACACCTTGATCTTGGACTTCTGGCTTCTACAACTCTGAGAGAGTAAATTTCTATTGTTTAGGCTCCCCAGTCTTTGGTACTTTGCTGTGGCAGTTCCAACAAACTAACATAAACCCAAATGAAGTAAAACTGACAGAACTAAAAGCAAATTCATAATTGTATTTGTAAATGTCAATACTCCATTCTTAGTAACAGAAATAGACTATACAAAATCAGCAGCCATACAGAAAACCTAAATAGTGTTATCAAAAGCCAGCTAGATGCAATTTTCATTTATACAGAGGTTTGTTATTGTGATTGTTTTGTAACTCTAAATTGACATTTATATAATGATATAAACAACAGCGGGATATATTCACCATGAAACCATATTTTGGATTATTAAGCAAATATTAATAACATTTCAAATAATTGGACTCATTGAAAGTATGTTTTCTAATCACAATAAAATTAAACCAGAAATCAAAAGCCAAAACTATGTAGCAAAAATCTCAAAACTAGCAGTTCAACAATTTGCTGCTATACTATCCCAGTGTCAAACAAGAGATTTCAAGGCAAATTATAAAATATTTTGATTTCAATAAAAATAAAAGTACAATGTATCAAAGTTTGTAGACGTGAGCTAAAGCAGTATTTAGAATGTTTTTAAGTACTAGATACTTATTATCAGAAAATAATAAATTTCATAAGTCAGCAATCTAATCTTCTTCCTTAATCTAAAAATTTGTTTATAAAAATAAAATAAACCCAAAGTAAAAAGACAAAAGTAGAAGTAGAAATCAATAAAATTAAAAGCAACAATAAATAAAAGAGAAAAAAATCGGTAAAAATAAAATCATTTAAAAGAAAAACTTAAACTAAAATCGCATTTCTTAAAATCCTGTTTTTAAAAATCCATCAACACTAGAAATAGAAACAAAAGTGAGATGAATTACGAGTAACAGAAATGATAGAAGAGATGTCACTATAAACCATGTCGGTTTTATGAGGATAATAAGGAAATAGTAAAAACAAAAAAACAAAACCGAAAAAACCCTCTACACATATAATTTTGAAATGGGCTAATGGGCTAATTTGACAAAAAAGACTAATTTGACTAGGTGCCAAACTTTCTAAAGGTGAAAATGATACACTGAAGAGCCCTTAACTATTAAATAACTTGAATTCATTGTTAAAGACCTTCCAAAAAGAAATCTGCAAACTTAAATTATTTTACTAGAGAGACCCGCTAAACGAGGCAATGGAATTAGGGGAAATTAACCACAATTCTGATCACACTTTCTATATGTTGAATACTATAAAATGCTAATAAAAGAAATAAAAAGATATAAGTAAATCAACACAGACTGAAATTATGAACTAGAAGGCTTGACATAGTAAAGATCTTTATTCCACTTGTATTGATCTATGTAGTTAACTGTAGAGTCCATCCAAAATACCAGAAGAATTTTAAAAATAGATAAAGATAAATCGATTCTCAAATTTATATACAAAGACAAAGGAAGTAGAATAGTTAAACCAATTTTTTAAAGAAAATTACAGTAATTACACTGCCCTATTTTATAAGTTTCTTTGAAATAAGTAGTATTAACCAAGAAATAAATAAGTAGCCATTAAAACAGAATGAGGAGACCAAAAGTCTGATTTTGACAGGTTCAAAGTATTTCATTGGAGAAATTATAAACTTTTCAACATATGGTGCTAGACCAATTATACATCTACATGTGAAAAAAATCCTTGACTAAACCTTGTAGCTTACGTAACAGGTAACACTAGAAGAATGATGGACACAAATTCATAGATGCAGTTAAAATATTAAACCAAAAGTGTAAATGAAGGCTAAAATGTATTATATTGGTAGAGGGAAGAAAATGTTCAAATGGGAAAGGGAACAAGGGAGGGGGAAGGGGAACGGAACAGAGGGACAAGAGAAATGAGGAATAGATGGAAAAAATGGAAACAAAGCTTTTGTAAATAAGGAGGGAGGAGGGAGTGAAGGGAGGGGAGGGAAAGGGGAAAAAAAGAAACAGCAAGATATATCATGTACAGGTACAAATCCCCTATAATGAATGTTATCACTATGTACACCTAAAGTATACCATTAAAATAAAATAAAAAATAAATAGATAAAGTTGCACTTTTAAGAAAAAAATAAATAAAATATTTTAGACGAAAACAGAAATTTTCCATGATCTGGAGATAAGCAAAAAAATTCTTAGACATTGTACCACTAACATGATCCATAAAAGAAAAATTTTGTGAACTAGACTTACAAAAATTAAAAACTGTTGTTATGTGAAAAACACTTATTCAAAGAATGGAAAGATAAACTTCAAGCTGGGATGAAGTATTTGCAATTTACCTACCTCACAAAGGACTTGCATCTAGAATATATAAAGTTCTTGAAATTTAATGTTAAGAAAATAAACAACCCAATTTAAAAAATACTCAGAAGATTTGAACAGCTATAAGAAAGTATATGGATGGTAAATAAGCACATGCAAAAATATTTGGAATCATTAGCTGTTTGGGAACTGAAAACTGAAACCATGATGATGTGTTCCTGTATGTCTGATAGAATAGATAAAACAGACAATACTAACAATGCCAAATACTAGGGAAAATTTGGAGCAACTGGAACTCTTCACATTGTGTTTGACAATACAAAACAATACAACCACTACTCAAAAACAGTTTGGCATTTTCTTATAAAATTAAATGTATACTTGTTATATGATCCAGCAATCTTAATTCTAGTTATTCATTCTAGTGATACAAAAATAATAGTTCATACAAAAACCTGGAGATAAATGTGTAACAGGTTTATTCTTAGAAATCAGAAACTAGAAATGACTGAAGTGTGAAATGTAACAAATAACTAGATAAAAAAGCTATTGCCCATCCGTAGACAGAATACTAGACAGCAATCAAAAAGAAACATATTGGGAAGAGTGGCATATGCTTGTAATTCTGGGAGGCTGAGGCAGGGAGATGATAATTTCAAGCCCAGGCTGGGGATTTAGAAATTTAGTGAGATCCTGTCCCCCATCCCATCCCAAAAATGGGGTGGGAATGTAGCTCAGTGCAAAGGCCCTGGGCACAATCCCCAGCTGTAGGGAAAAAAAGAGGAAACACTGATAATATACAAAGGTGTTATGCTGAATTACAAAAGCAAATCTCTTCTGGTTACAAATGGTGTGGTCGTATTTATATGATATTGTGAGTAACCCAAAACTGTAGTAGAGAAGAGATCAGTGCTTTTCAGGAATTGGTGGTATGGGAAACACTAGATCACAAGATTTTCTTCTGCTTTAAGGATATGACTTCTTTTATTCTTGTCATTTACTCTGCGAATTTATGTTCCATGTACATGGAATGTTTCCATTCTTCTAGGAGCCTGCATGTATTGGTTAGGGGTCTCTGGAAGAATGGGATTCATATGCAGTAAAACCTTGATTTCCAAGCCTACTTCCAGAAACATGCTTAATGCAAAACATTCGTACATCAGAGCAAATTTCCCCATAAGAAATAATGGAAACTCAGATGATTTGTTCCACAACCCAAGAATATTCATATAAAATGATCACAATACTGTGATATAATCTGTAATGTAATACAAAATAATAAAGAAAATACAAAATATAAAGAAAAATAAATTAACCTTCAATTACCTTTGAAAACCTTCCTGGCTGATGTGAGGAAGGCAAGAGAGCGGAAGGCTATTGTGTAGCGACGACTTTCACTATCACTAGTGGAATCTCTGGTGTCTATTGGTTCCATGGAATCTTTTTCTTTTCGTGCAACTTTAACAAAGAACCTACCTGATGACACTCAGTTCTGCCTCCTTTTGAGGATTTCATGGAAACGTGATGTTGCATTGTTGTTAATCAGATTCATCGCTCGCACTACTATAGCCTTATTCAAGCAGTACTTTTCTACAGAATTTTGCACCGTTTCCCACAATTTACACATCTCTCCAATTTCATTTGAGTTGAGGGATTTCTCCATCTTTTTCTGCCCATCCTCAGCAGATGAGATCTCCTCCATAACCTCTTGCTCTTGGGAGATGATCACTTGCAATCCCACAGCAAGACAGAAAGAGAGAGAGAGAGAGAGAGAGAGAGAGAGAGAGAGAGAGAGAGAGAGAGAGGAAACACTGGCTCAATTCCCATCATGTGATGTTCGATGTCACATATGTATTATTGAAAGACATTGCTCATTTATCAAGTTAAAATTTGTTAGAAATGTTTGCTCATCTTGTGGAACACTCACAGAACAAGTTACTCACAGCCCAAGGTCTTACTACCTATATATATATCTGACCCTACAAGCCTGTCTTCCTAAAGGATCAGAGAGAGGCTGGAGAGTCCACAATGGCTATTTGCACTCTGGAGAAGCAGAGGATCCGGTAGCTGCTCAGTTAAAAAAGTTGAAAGTCCCAAACCAAGAGGGATCCATGAGGCAACACTAGTGTGAGATTGAAGGCTCGGAAGTTCCCCCGAGTGCTGCTGGAGTGAAAGGCTGAAGAAATGGGAGTCTGACAGCCACAGGTGACAGCAACAAAAGACACACTGGCTCAAGCAAAACGGAGTTTTCAAAATGTGTATAACTTCCTCTTTCTTCTCCTTCATTCTGCCCAGGCCGAGATCCCATTGGATGGTGCTTCTCACAGTCACAACCAGTCTCCTCGCTCCATTTGCTGGCCTGTATGCCAGTCATGGCTAGAAACACGCTGCAGATACCTGGAAGTGTGCTTTACTGAGCTGCTAAGTGTGTCTTTATTTAGTCAAGTTGACATATCATGATTAATGGTCACACTATGATTCTGGATTGCAAAAGCAAAGCAGAAAATTGATCTTTTTTTATATTCTACTATTTTTCCCTTCATAAGACAGCAGACCTAGGTGGTTGAGCTGATCGGACGGGGACGGCCAACAGTAGGAGAGCACAATGGTGAAAGGCAGACTGATGAGCAATCTGAAGACTGGATGACTTCACAACTTGTCTGAGGTAACACAGAAAGCAAGTGACAATGCACATTCCAAACTGTGGCATTAGGATAATATTTTAGCAGTATGAGACACTGATATCAAGGAAAGGAGAGACCATTAGTTGGGGTGAACAAAGTGAGACGACCGTATTGTGACTTCAGTGTGTCTTGGGCACTTTTGCCTTTCAGAGCCATAATATCAATGTTAACCATTTTTAATATAACATTTTTTGTACTCTTGGCTTTAAACCAGGGTTTCGTGTGTTCTAGTCGAGTGCTCTACCACTGAGCCATATTCCCCAGCTCTTAATATAACTTTAAGTATATCAACATTTTATTCCTATTTCAGGAACGTTTAATAGATTTTTCAGAGGGCATGTAATAGATTTCTAAATTTTATTCATCAGCTATTAAAGTTTATTCTGTTCTCCTGGTTGTAAAAGAAGCTGTCTTGTGTAGTATAATGGTGGATATAAGTTATTAAATGTTTGTCCAAAATCAAAGAACATACAATATCCTACTGTAAACTGTGGACTTTGGCGGGGTGAGAATGTGGCAGTGTAGGTTCAGTAATTGCAACAATTACACCACTCTGTTGAGGAATATTTGAAGGGGGGATGCTGGAGATTGAACTTGGCATCTGTGCTTGCTAGGCAAACACTCTACCACTGAGCTAAATCTCCAACTCCTGCTGAGGAATATTTTTAATGAAAGGGGCCATGCATTTATGTGGGCCAGTGCTATTATGGAAAGTCTCTGCACCTCTTAGCTTTGGTATGACCCTACAAGTGCTCTAAAGAAAAAAGTATATTTAAAATACAAATTAAAACTTGCCGTGGACTCCTAGAAGTATCAGGGTCCTCCTCAGCATTGCCCCAACAGTGTCTAAGTGATACATTGTACTGGAAAATCAGCAGTCACTAATTATCCAAAAAAGTTCTTTAAATTTCATAGAGAAAAGGCCTGAAAGAAGCATGACAAAAACAATAATGCTTCTGACTCCAGACAGTCCGAAGCGGACCTCGGAGAAAGAGTTAACACAGTCAGAACATGGCTAAACAAATGTATTTGAGTCGATGGGCCTTCACATTTTCTTTCTTTTGAAATAACCTAAACACATTCCTTTCATCCACATAAGAATAGTACACATTGCCACAGTGATGGTTAAAAGAAAAACAATGAATGGAACAGGTCTCAGGGTTTTAGGAAACTCTGAATCAATCACTTAGCTTTGTTTCTGTCGTTGGAGCTACTGAGCCAACCAACTCCCTGAGCTGGGCAATCACGCAGGGGCTGTGGACAGATAATTACTTGCATCCCCTTAGGGCGCAGCAAAATTGATATTTTCCACTTTCAGGATCACTGTTCTTTATTAAGAAACCATGTATTTTCCCCACTAATTGGGAAATGTTACCAGGAATCACCCTTTGGTCATATTTCTCAACTATCATGTGAATTTATTTAATCTGCATCTCTACTTAGTTAAATTCTCTATTGCTCATCGCGTGCCTGTATTCAAGTATTCTTTTTCCTCTTCCATTTATCAGCCTCCCTTCTGGTCAACCCCTAAGGCCTAGGCTCCCAACCACCTATTCTATGACTACTTTTCAGATGTCTGTTCTTGGGGTTGGGGGTTTAGGTCAAGTGGTAGAGCACTTGCCTAGCAAGCCCAAGGCCCTAAATTTGATCCCCAGCACCGCCCCCCTTCCCCCCAAAAAAAACCAGATCCTTGCTCTTAGAGTTAATATTTCTCTTCCTTCCACAGAAATTCCAATTATCTCTGCCTCTACCATAAAATGTGCTGTGGAGCACTGTGGTTTGTCCTTTCTCAATTCTGAGGGCACTTTCTCTGTTTTCCCATCTTCCACTCTTCTTGGAAGAGATTCAAAAGTAATTGTTGGATTTGGGGATTGAGTTCTTTAGGTTCCTCCTTGCTATAATGCCCTCCATGAACTCTCCCAGGTGTCTTGCTTTAAAAGATGTGAAATATGTAAGCATTCATCATTTGAAGAATGAATACTGCCAAGTCCTTCAGATATCCTCAATTTCTCTGAAATGTTGTACTTCAAAGAACTTGTTAAGGATTCAGGAAGCAGCCACTGAGTTAAGTCCCAATATATTAGATCAAGTAGTTCCCTAGAAAGTACCAGTGACATCTAAAAGCATGTTCCTAAATTGGCTTCCATCAATAAAGTTCTTTAGTAGATACCAGTGTGCTCAAGAAGAAATATTTTCCCAAGTTCAAGCTCTCACTGAGAATATCTGTATTGACCTTACTTACTTCCCACTACTTCATTATGCCAGCGTCTTTCCTTGAAGTAGTCAAAGAGTCCTAATGCATGTTATATCACATATCTCACACTACTTTGTACGAGGTAGGTGCCCACAAAATGTTGAGGCTATTACTACTGCTAAATATTCATATGAAGTTTTGATAACCTGTAAAATAAAACAATGAAGACAAGTAGTGATTTTAACTCTGCAAAAAGAAGCCTGGAGTTTTGAAGAAAACAAAACTACATAAAGATAGCATATGCAGAAGTTTTTAACCTCAAACCCACTAGATTTTTTTTTCAGAATACTCAGAGAAAGCTCTAGATACCAGAGTGGCTTCTTCACTGTCTGTACCTCCTACTTTGCCTTTCCAACACAAAGTAGGAAGAAAGAGGAGGAACAACTCCAACTTCACAAATAGTTTAGAAATTGTTGGGCTATAAAAGAAGGAGCAATAAAAGATAGATTCTTTTTCTGTACATTTCTTGTATTCAGACTTACTCTCTTCCAGAAATTTTGTTTCTGGAAATGAAAGGTTTGGGGGAAATTATGACAGTTAACATTGAAGGTCAACTTGATTGGCTTGAGAGACACCTAGGAGATTAGTAAAGCACATTTCTGGGTGTGGCTGGTTCTCGGCCCCTTCCTCCCTGGAGCTCTTTTCCTGTCATCTGTTTCCATGTGCCACGGATGAGCAGCTTTCTTCTGCCGTGCCCTTCTGCCACAATGGTTCTGCCTTAGAGGCAGATGCCTATAGACTGAACCTTCCAGAAACATAAGCCAAGACAAACCACTCCTCCTTTAAACTGCAGGCATCCAGTATCTTTTTCCATTAATGGAAAAACTGACTGATAGGGAGAAAATGGGGAAGACTTGAACATATCTGTCAAGAAGGCCCATGGTCATGCTGGAATAAAGGAGTCTCGAAAGTAGGGAGAGGTTTTGGTGGTTTTTATTTTGGCTGGTGAAGACTGTGGAGATTTCCTATCCCTTGTGTGAGCTCCTCCCAAAGCCTGGAAAGATCCCTTAAAAGTAAAGCTTTGTACAATAAAAAGGGCTCATCACTGGATTATCAAATATCTGATTTTTGGTGTGAGATTATAAATCTCTGATTATTCACTCTTGGAGCTAGTATCACTTACAATACTGATAGTCAACCAAACAATAGCATTGGGAAGATTCAGTGGAAAGCTTGCTTTGCAGCTTGTAGAAGAGCTACATAATATTGACTTCCTATGCTTAACTCTTTTTAAAACTGAAATTAAAAGAAACTGAAACAATGATAATAAAATAACTCACAAAAAAGGACAAGCGTAGCATGGGTTTGGGAATTAGACATAAAAAAATCCTTTTAAAATGTGTTTTTATTCTGTGTGGACATTGATTTATGATAAATTATTCATTGCGTCTTGGAGGCTTGTTCAACCTGACAAAGACAATCAGAAAATGTATAGGTCTAAATGCCTTCAGATAAGTGCTCACGGGCTCGCAGTGTCTGTGCCACCTAAGATAAAAATCTTGGCACAGGGATGGGAGTCATGGGCCAGCAGAATTTCTGTCTTCCTTCTTCTCTCCTCTATGTCTTTCCCCAGGGAAATCTAGTAATATAATTTTCTCACAAGATTCTGTTACTTTTTCTAGCCTTCAGTAGCACTACTTGATTCTTACTTCATTCAATTGCAAAGACACCATGAAGAAGTTTAGTGAAGATTTGCAAACACTGAAGAAAATTAAAATCTGTCAATATTGGAATCAGAATTCTTTTTTTTAGTAAAAAGAATATAATATATTTAAAGCTGCCACCTTTAAATAGGTGGGCAGGATAGATTTTCTCAGTTGTGTATAAAACCATTCTGCAGGGGTCTTGGTTAAGAACATATATATACTGGGAAAAAAGACTCTAGAATGACTAAAACAATGGAAAGTAGTCAGGAGAAGAAAACCCAATGTGTCTAAATTTATGACACAGGAGAAAAGTTCAGAAACTAATACTCATTATGACACCTAATTCCACACCTCCATTTGTTAAGGAAGCCCCACATATTCTAAGATAATGACAAGTTGGAGGGAACTTTCTAGTAAACTTGAAAGTCCCTCAAGACTGTGAACCATCATTACTGTCCCTTTGGAGGACTTAATAGGAACATGATGAAAGACGAAGGGTTGATTTCCACTTGAAATTGGACTTTTGCCAAGTGACAATGCCATGATTGGTTTCCTCACTTATATTCCTTCTCTGTTTACACGGAACTACTTGTGAAGTTTGGCCAAGTATTATTATTTACAGTTCTTCCTAGTGACAGGAATGAAAATGATGTTGGCATAGCTGACATTCTGAAAACTTCCAAAGTATCATTAGTACAATGAGCATTTCAGAATGACTTTTTTCCCTATCTTCTTTCACATACAGCTCATATAGAATATTTTCTCTCCTCACAGCCTTTTAAATAATACATCAAATTAAGCCTAGCAAGACTCTAACAGGGGACCACTCTGGTTCATTCTGTGAAGATGGCAACAATGTAAATGTGTCGACACATGAGGGAAAGTTTCCATTTTTCTGCACTGGGCAGTTTCAACAGCAAGTCTAACTTTGCTGTTGCCTAGTTGGAGCTCACAGAAACACTTCGGGAGATGATTTTGGTTGCAAAACGTGCTGGGAAAGCAAATTCCTCAACTGGTTGTGAGGGGAAATACACGCACATGAACTGATGAAGAGGAAGATGTAAGACAAACAGCACCATAGAGCGTAAATATACATATTCATATCTCACCCCTGTAAATGCAAACCATCGCTCCATAGACCAAGGGTGAAATACGTTCCTCAATCCCAGCGGTCCTCATTTGCACTAGTCACCATATGGCAAGACTGGGGCTGGCTGTATTTCTCCTTCCTCTAACTGGTTTTGAAGCTGCTATCAATTTCTCTCTTCTCCTGACATTGAATCAGTGTCCCTATATATGAGCCTGTCATCAAGATGTTGGGTCCTAAAGTGGTTGCATTTACATGGCGAGAAAGGCCCAAGTGGAAATCTCGAATCTCTTCGCCTAGTTTAGTCTTGAACGTACACAAAACGGAGGGAGCGGGTCACAAGGGCACTCCTTCATTACATAAGTGTTTTGAGCACATCAAATACAACTGAAACTCTTTACAGGCAGTAAATATTGATCAGGGTTCATGACTGTCCATACTTGCGGTATATCATTTGAAGGTCTGCGCTCCACTTGTCTATTTCAGAGGATGCCCTCCACAAAAAAACTAAGTATTTCTTCAGAAAAGCAAACTTAAAAGCTAACTGATTAGTATATGACTCCAAATTTCTATACTGTACATTTTGAACTGCTCTATTCAAATTATTTTGCTGCAAGACAAATACATAGAATCAAATAAAAGTAACTTAGTATTGTTCCCTTGATGTGGTGGCACAAGACATGGATCTTCAACTTCTGCTTCCCATACGTCAGCCCTGTCACCTTTCACCATGGAAAGATAAAGGGAGGTGGAGAATGGTGTCAGGCTGAAGAAGGAAAGTTTTCCTCTTCAGATGGTGGAACAGCACACAGGAAGAGGGCAGGCAATCTGCATGGAATGCTCAGTAGAGCCATGACTCAGCCTTCAAATTGTATGCTCTTTATTCAAAGGATGGATTAGAAGAGGCAAAGATGTTGATTTGCGACTTTTGTTTTGTATTTACTGCAGACAGAATATACTGTTGGCCACTACAAAGATAACAGTAAATTTACCAGAGCCACCAGAAGATTATTCCAGGACTTCACAGTATTGGAAAACCAAGACAGAAGAAACCAAAATGTGAAGCTTTCTTCCTTCCTAAAAAGGAAATATGCAGAGATTCTCCTAAGTCCAAAACCGAGAGGCTCTGCGCAGAGGGTCTCTTCCTGCATCCCTACACCCAGCCTTCATGCGTAGGTTCTACAGACAGGGGTTGGCTGACAAATCGCACTCTTTGGCATTTTTCTATTCATTTATAATCACAAGATAATTAGTATCTTCACGTCTTAGAGATTTAAAATGTTACTTACCCGTATCTCAGAAACTAGTAATTCTCCAGCTGGTATAGGGGCAGGGAAGACTAGAGAATGAAGAGAAACCAGCCTGCAGAGAGCGATGGTCACTAACTTTCATTGATGAGTCTGCACACTATACTTCCCCTTTCAAAAACTACTAAATTTTTAATTACTAGACATTTTTTCTACAACTAAGAATTGAACCCAGGGCCTTCACACTGCATGATATTCTCGGCCCTTTTTAGCTTTTATTTCAAGACAGGATTTTACTCAGCCGCCAAGCTGGCCAGGCCGGGTTCAAATGTGTGATCCTCCTGCTTCAGCCTCCCTGAGTGCTGTGGTAACAGGTTTGTGCCACAGCTCCAGATCTAATCACTGATCTTTCCATAGTTAAAATTATATAGTATATAACATCTTCATCCTGCCTTCTTTCACTTAGCAATATTTTCAATTTCCCTCCACATCTTTCTATGCGTGATCATTTCTTTCTAGTGCTGAATAAGATTCTATTCTATGGGGGTATCACATTTATTTTTCCATTCACCTACTGAAGGACATCTTGATTGCCTCCATGTTTTGGAAATTGTGAACAAAGTTGATAGAAAGACTTGTGTGCAGCTTTGTGTACAGATGTGTTTTTAACTGGTTTGGGTAAATACCAAGGAGCATGATTGCTAGATGGTATACTAAGTCCATGTTTGTTTAGCTTTGTGGGAAACTGCCAGGCATCCTTCCAAATTCACTATATGTTTTTGCAATGAATGAAGGTTTCTGTTGCTCCACATCCTTACCAGCATTTGATGCTGTCAATATTTTGAATTGTAGTCATTCTGATAGATGTGCAGTGGCATTTCATTGTGGTTTGAATTTGCAATTCTTTTATGACATATGCTGTTGAGAATCTTTTCTTATGCTTATTTGCCATCCTATGTCCTCTTAAATGGATTGTTTTCTCATTGCTGAGTTTTAGACGTTTTCTGCAAATTTTAGATGCAATCTCTTTCTAATACATGTGTTTTGTGAAAAATTTCCCCAGAGTGCCTTTTTTCTCCCCATTCTTTTAACAGTAGTATCTTTTGCAGAAATTTAAAATTTTAATGAAGTTCAACTTACCAATTTTTTCTTTTATGGATCATGCTTTTGGCATTGTATCTAAAAACTCATTACCATTGTCACCAAGATGGCTTCCTATATTCTTTTAAGTGTTTTCCAGAAAGGTTATAGTTTTATATTAAGCTTGTGACCCAATTCCAGAAATTTCTGTGTAAAATGTAAGATCTGTGTATAGATTTTTTTTTTTTGCCTGTGAATTTCCAATTGTTCAACACCCTTTGTTGAAAACACTATCCTTTTTCCATTGGACTGCATTTACCTTTTTGTGAAAGATTGGCTGTGTAGTTTATTTCTGTGAACTGTGCTTCATTAGACTTATCAATTTGTCTATTCTCCTACCAACACCATCCTGTCTTTATTATTACAGCTTCTTAGTATGTCTTCAAATCAGATAAGGTCAACCTACCAACTTGCTTCTACTTCAGTATTATACTGTATATTCTGGGATTTTTGCTTTTCCACATAAATTTATCAATGAATTTTTATGTAAATTTAGGAAATAATCTAAAGACTCTAAAGAATACTAATCAATAAGAAAGCATGTATTTTTACTTCTCCATTTAAAAAATAACATTGTGACCGTTTCAAAAATAAAAATGAGTTATTCGCCATAAAGTCAAATTCTCTTCTCTATAGGCCTTTGCTAGGGAAAACTGAGTTTTTCTTTCTGCTACTTGAAAGTGTCATTTCTCAGAGCTTGACAGAAGATTAAAACTAATTTCAGACTATAATAATGTAGAATGCACGGTGGGCTCTGTTGTGATTACTACATTTTTTCCTAAATGGTATGAAAAATGGTACATTCCAAAAGCTCCCAACTAGTAGTAAAATTAGGACTTTATTTCTGCAAATTAGGTACAGGGAATTTGAGGTACATTTTTCTCCAAAGTTGGATCTTCCTCACTTGAACTGGTAAATTTCCAGGTAAAACTCAAGATCCAAAGTGCATTCATGGTAATTTAGGTGATATTGGAGAACACACATAGGGATGACAAAAAATGGGCTCGAGTTCCCAGAAGAGTTAATACACACACCGAACTCAGTTTACTTGTGAAAGCCTTTCATTTGTTCTTGGAGCCTTGTCTCCTCTCATGCTACCAGGCCTCCATTCAATGAACTGCTCCCAGTCTGCTTTTAGGAGGGTATCCCTAAAAATCTTAACCTGTTTGTAAAAATTTTTGCGAGCATCTCTGTAGTAAGAGGCAGGCTCCACATTCGTTTATCTGTTTCTCTTCCCTCACGCCTGTGTAAACAGTGTTGACTATTTTGTTGTTGTTTTTCTGGTGCTGGGGATCTAACTCAGGGCCTTGTGCTTGCTAGGCAAGCACTCTACCACTGAGCTAAATCCCCAGCCCCAGTGTCAACTGTTATACTTTGTACTGCAGATCCTCACTGTGGCTCATGTTTACAGTCTGTTGTTGGCTGGCTGGCTCAGGACAGCAGCGGCAAGGTGGGGAAAGCTGCTCGGGTTCCAGCAGTCAGGAAGCGGAGAGCAACAGGAGACAAGGAGGGAGCTGCGCCCTTCGGGTCCGTCCCCAGTGACCCGGCCACACGACCCCATCACCTTCCAAATGCCCACCTCTGAACACATGAGGTTTTGGGGGGACAGTCCAGATCCAAAACATAACACCCACCACATTTGGTTACACCATTGCAGTTTCGTGTTGTCGCATGACAGCATTCGTATTGGCCCTTCAGTTGTAACTTATCCAAACCCGTCAGGAAGCTTCACACTTACACATACTCCTAAGCACACACATACACCTAAGGACTTACACCTAAGCACACACAGAGTGAAAACTCATTCTCCCCCGTGATCCCAGCAGGGAAAACCCTTTGTCTTCTATTCTTCTTCTCATTTTCTAAGAACTGAGTCACACCCAGTGGAAGCTCTGTGTTGGAGTTTCCCATCTCTTTCCGTAGTATGAACAGCCTCTTTACTTTGTTCCAGCTATAAGATTCAACTGCCAGAATAATTTAATGCCATCCTGCTAATTGGCAGGGCCGATGAAGAAAGGACTACAACTCTTCAAATGGGTTTCATTTACATGTTGATTTCTTGCTTCCCACTTGGGAAAGGTGAGCTTGGCTCTGGTTTTGATCTGGTGCTGTAGTCTGACCTACCTTCATTTTTCTTCCTGCTGATATTTATTTTATTTTCTTTATTTAAGGGTAGAAAATAACAGAAAAATGTAATTAACATGCATTCAGGTCATCGTGAGTGTCCCAGTTACATTTGCATTTTTCTGGTAAAAGTATAATGCTGCTTTTGAATGATTTAAGATATTTGGACAAGGGGAAAAATAACCCTTCCCTCCCATAAATCCAGAATGAAAACGAAGCGAATACATAACCCATGTGCCTTGATTCACGAACTTGTAAATTACTTCGGTTGCAGTCATAGATTTTGTCAGGCTCCCAGAAATCATCCCCTTAGGACCCAAATCTGGAAGGCAGAGAGCTTCCCTCGCCCCCTCAGCACAGAGACTTTGAAGCACCCAGGGAAAGAAGTGCACTTTTTCAATGACTGGATTTCTAGGAAGAGTGTCCCTCTGTCTCACACGGGGAGTTGACATCCAAGGGAAGAATCCCAGCACTGTGTCTCACTCACTGTGGGGATAGCACAAGAATTACTCTTCAAGGGTCATTTACATACTTTGAGACCTAGAATGAGGTTGTTAAAGATCTGCAGAATGATTCAGTAGCAGTGAAGATACTGTACTAAAGAAGGAAAAATTGTGCTAAATTCCGCTGGCATTTGGGATAGATACAGGAGACCAGCAGAAACCACGGTGGTGAGTCCTGTAATTACAGGGCTCCCGAGAGTGGCGGGAGCTCATCAGTGCTGGCAGGGAGAGGGCTCACATCAATTTCTCACTCGTGGTTTTCTGCTGCTCTTCAAGGATTCAGAGCACAGCGTTTTCCAAACTGCATTGTACTTCGTGTTGGTTGCAGTACCTGCTTCTGCAGTCAAGTAATTTTGGGAAATGCTGATTTGCACACGATCTGTGCTTTTTGTTTTTTTTTTTTTTCTTTAGACTTTCTGAGTTTTTAATAAATCAGTGTATGTTGTAACTCTCCAAATGAGAAAAAAAGACATCAGTACATATTCAGGCAGGGTTGCCCGTAGAAATAGGACATTCACATAGAATTTTACATGTTTGTGAAGGTTGTACCATGATCTCCCTTACCTTGGTTTACTTCCCATTTCAACGGATGTACTCCTCATTAGCAGGAGGAATCTTTAACAACCATTAGTAAGGCCGTTACAAAGTCTGCCTTTGTCTTTGTAATTCTCTCTGTCTCTGTCTCTGCCCCGCCGCCTTGCACTCTTCAATGCAAGCTCCACATACTATGGTCTTTCTTGATCACCAGTCTGATTTGTTTCTCTCATACTTACAACCTTCAATAGCTCCCTATTGCTGTCAAATAAAATGGCAGAATATAAACTCGGAAAAGTCCAGAAGGTGATGGGTGTCTGCCTTAATTTCTTTCTCAAGACAATCTGTCACCCTGCTGCATGCGGGGGCTGGCACTTACCTGTGTTCTCTTCTCAACTCTAAACCTTTGAATACACAATTCTTTCTCCCTCAAATATTCTGTTTCTACTTTGCCCAGCCACTTGTTTTCTGGAAAAAAAAAAATACCCCTTACTGTTTCTCTGAAGAATGCACCAACAGATGAAGGAAGGTGGTGATTTTCACTGAAGCACTGGAGATAGTGGAAGCTGATGAAAAAAGGAATTTCAGAATCTACATTCATTAAGGAATCTTCCAAGGTACAACTATTTTATTGCAATGCAGAGTTGAATCAACCAATCTGTCATACAGTGTGAAATTTTAATTAAGGCTAATTCTGTATTCTAGAGGACTTCAACAATCATCTGATTAGATGAGGCATGTTTTCTTGAAAACATCTAGCTAATCATAGCAAAAATATTGGGTTTATTATTTGCATTAACTAATTGCCTTACTTCCTTTTTTCATTTAGTATCTGTTGATATAGCTTCGGAGTCCTTCATAAAGCACACAAAAGTTAATACAAAGAATTTTCCTGGAATCACTACTGATGCTTTTAAGCAGAGCCCACTCAATGATTCTTCTTGGAAGGAAAAAAGGACAATGAAGAAGAGAGACAGAGAGAGACAGAGAGAGACAGAGAGAGACAGAGAGAGAGAGAGGACACCACTGTCCTCAGATACTAACCGATGGTTCTAATGTCTTTAAGAGCAAGTTGATGGAAAGAGAGAAAGAAAGAAAGAAAGTAAGAAAGAAAGAATGAAAGAAAGAAAATTCCAAACTCTCTTCACTATTAACATTGCAGATAATTAATAGTTTCTGTTTATAAAATAGGCACCTCTAGCCCCTTTACCCTCTAGTCTGTTGCTATAAGACTGAAAGGGATAATATGTGCCAAATCCATATCACTTAATCAAATTGCTCTTCAAATACATTCATAAAGGGAGAATCACCACTGTGCAGTGTTAGAAAACTCTTGCATTTTCATTTATTATCTAAAGTTAAGTCTTTCTAAAAGAACAATAGAATCTATTAGGAGTCTGTATTGCTTCCAGTAGTGAGATAACTAAGGCTAAGTCATGTGTGCCAAGAATGTTATGAACCCCAAATTCTTGTCCAATTCTCTCTAAAATTGAAAGAGTGTAGTAAAATACTCAAGATCTAGTCTTACAGATTATGTATTAATTGGGTTGAAACTTCAAAATCGTATCTCTAAAACTTGTCCTTTCACACCGGTTTCTGCTATTTCAAATATCTTTCTTCTTTGAGAGTTTTAGGAATTGGGCTCAGGGAAGTTGTAGCGCTTTCTCTGTGGTATAAATTCTCATATAAGCGACTCCTCTAATCTTATATGTTGAGTCAATGGTGCAAAACTTGTTTATGAATGAAGATTTTTCATTCATTTGTACAATTCACAAGCACATGCTCCTATTTTTCTAAAGGTTTTCTTTCATTGGCTTATTGACTAATACTAGGGTGGTTCTAATCAACAGCAACTGTTTTATTCCCATTAAAACTTTGGTTGTAACAAGAAATGAGCACTTATGCTCATCCATAAATTTCCACTGAAATGTTTTATGACTTCATACATGACCAAATGCTGTTTCAAGATGTCAGTTGGATTGGCCAATCCCTCTGAAACCTTTACTGTCCAATGAAGTATCAAGAGTCTGTGTGTTGCTCCACACTTCCCAGGCTGCCTTGCAGTTAGACTGGGGCAGCCTGATTGTGCTGAAGACAATGGACAGGAGTGGAAGTAATGAAAGTCACTTCTATATCTGAATCTTAAAACACTCCACTCCATCTTCCAATTCTCTTTTCTCACCAAGGTGTATTATTGTGATCATGCGAAAGACCTCTGTATAACTTAGTGGCTTAAACAATCTGGACATTTTGTGGCTCAGGAATCTGGGTGAAACTTGTAGATCAGGAGGCTGTGTACGTATAATTTGGCTGGTTCCTCCAGACCAGAGTCTGTTACAGTTTAGATTTAAACGTTGCCTAGAAGTCTCGTGTGTTTGGAAGCTGACGTGTCATGGTGGTGCCACACTCATCAGTGGATGAATCTATGAGTGAGTAGCTGTGTGTGTTGTTAGGAAGTGGGGCCTGGTTGGAGGAGGTTACTAGGGGTGTGCCGTAGGAGCGGGTACTCTTGTCCCTGGCTTGTCCCTCTCATTCTTTTTCCCAGGTGCCATGAGTTGAACAGCTTTGCTCTGTTGTGCCCTTCTACATGGTGTTTCTGCCTTGGAGCCAGCAGACCAGAGACTAAAACCACAAGCCAAATTAAAACTCTCCCCTGTGGGCATGGGACATTTTGTCCCATTGATGGGAAGGCCACTGAGACAGAGTCTCTCAGAGGTTGTGTTAGCAGGTCCTATAGTCATCTCAAGACTCAACTGGGGTGGATCCTCTTCCCAGTTCCCTCACATGGCTGTGGTCATGACTCAGCGCAGTGCTGAGTATTGGCTGAAGATATCAGTTATTCATTATACGGTCCACTCATGGGGCTACTCGCATCATGGAAACTTTGTTCTCCCAGAGGAAGGAGCGAGGGGAAGGAGGGAGAGAAGGAGCGAGGGAGGAAGGGGAGGAGAGAGCGAGAGAGAGGACACAACATGGAAGTTTAGTCTTTTTGTGACCAGATCTCAGGAGTAACATCCTCTCACTTTTTGCCACTTTCTACTCTTCATTAAAAGTAAGTAGTCAAAGGAAGATTACCCAGGGATGGGGTCACCGGGTCCATTCTACAGGCTGTCTACCACACACAATGATCTTCAAGGCCATGTGTTCTAAATGATGCAGCTCCAAGACAGAAGCAACCAGGATTCCCAGCCCTCGGCTAGCTAGAAGGCTGCGAAGGAACTTCTCCAGGTTTGTCTCAGACTGTGAATTGAGCAAGAAATGCAGCCCTGTTGCATCAAGCTCCTGAAATTTCAGGATCCGTTCGTTTGCAACAGCATTAGTGACATTAGACTGAGTCGCATGGCAGTGTTCATTCCCTGCCTCCCCAAGTATATACTTCATTCTTTTGACACAGCATTTTTCTTCAAGAGTAAGTTTCCATTTCAATCATCCTCATGATCCTCGGCAAGTTGTACTGCAGTATGAATCAGTGTAAGCGCTCAGGGCTGACAGGGAATTGCCAATATCCCTCACAAAGCACGTTTGGAAACTTAGTCCCTAATTCAAGAATATTAAGAGATAAAGTCTAATGGGAGATGTAGGTCACGAGGGCCCTGAGCTCCGGCCTCACGAGTGGGTTAATGCGCTTTGTGAAGGCCTCAGGACTGCGGGTGTGAGCTTTACTTACATGCACGTATATTCTCTGCTGCTTCAGTTTCCGCAATAGGATGATGCCACGAGACGGCTCTTGCCAGATGTGAGCCCCGACTGAGGACCTTGCAGTCCAAGAACTGTAAGAACTATGTCTCTGTTCTGTTTAAATCACTCACTCTCATGTATTAGGTTTCAGTAGCATAGAAAGGACTAAGAGAAGAATGATGTTTCTTCTCTTCGAGTGGAAATCATTCATGATATGGGCTGATTATGTATGTATATTTATTTATTTGTTAAAAATGTTAACAATAACCTCAGCTCTCACTCGTAACCCCAGCACTGAGAAGTCTGAGGTAGGAGAGTTATGAGTTCAAGGCCACTCTGAGCTACAGAGTGAAACCCTGTCTCAAAACAAACAAAAAACTGACAATATTTGAGTTTTTATATTTCCTACATTCATGCTTACATACCCTGTAGATCTTTGCTCTAACGGATGGGAAAACTACTTTTATTAAATGAATGAACTTAGAATCCAAGGAAATGTTTGTTATCTTTGTCCTTATTCTTAACTTTTTTTTTTTAACGTAATTGTTTCCTAATCTTCCTTGTGGCCTTTGTTCAGGTGACATTTTTTTTCTCAAGAAAGCCTTCTCCAAACCTCCCAAACTGAGCTGGTGCCATCTGAGTGTTTCCAGCATACCCTGTGTGGTTTCCTATCGTATCCCTTCTCACACACTGTGGCAGCTGCCTGTGTGTGAACAGGACTCGTTCTTTAGAGTGGAAGCCAGGGATTTACAAGGATTCTTGATTTCCCAGCACATAGTGCATGGTGCATGGTAGGCATAGTCATTTGTTAGTATACTAATGAACAACAGAGATACATGAATAGTAAAAGCAGTGGAGCTTTTCAAGAAAGACATTGCGTGTGAAATCTAAGGACACAGAAATATCCTAAATCTGACCGGTTGATGACTTACTTGTCCAGGCTACTGAGACATAATTTTTCCTCTTGTTCAAGATAAGTCAACAGCTTCATGTATCTAAAATCAAGCAATGGAAGAGGCAGCCAGAGTCTGAATGAGACAAAAAAAGACAGATATTAGCTGGAAAGTAGTATTGATTCAGAGGGTGAAGGCCAGAACAGTACAATATGGACCACTGTGCTCTGAAAGATAGCAGATATGAATGCAGAGATCACAGGCTGTGGTGAAAAAGTGTCTCTCATGAAAAATCTTGGTATGTTCATGTCATTAGTGTGGAGATCATGTGAAGTGCCCAGAACAGGCAAACCTAAGAGGACAGAAAGTAGATGAGTGATTTCAGGGTACTGAGGAAAAGGAGTGAGGAGTGACTCACACAGATATGCATTTTTTGTTTTAGTTTTTGCAAGGAGGAAGTGATGAGAATATTCTGGAACCAGTCATGATAGTCACACAACTTTGTGAATATAAATATAAATGCCACCAAATTCTGTACTTCCAGTGATGAATTTTATGGCTTATGAGTAGATCTCAAAACAAAATAGAAGAGATATTAGAACAGAAGGTAGTGGGCAGGTGGTAAATAAATAATCCAAGTTTTTGATGTTATTGTAAAACATTTTACAATTTTTGTATTATAAAAATGAAAATGTCTAAATTAATATGCGAGATGAAAATTCTCTCACAATTACCATAATACTTTAACAAGTTCTAGCAGGCTCTGGATTATTTGCTATACTTTTATAAGACATTTTCAAGCTTGGACTTTTACACTATATCTGGTCTTCAAAAATGGATACTTGAAGGAAATGTGCATGTAGTACCTTATTATAGTTGGTTCTTATTCATAGATAGATTTTACTTGATCCTCCTTCATTCCAAAATTTTTATATTATCCTGCCTTTCAACCATTGAGAGTTGCTTTTTTGAAAAGAAAAGTATTTTGTGGTACTTCTCTTCACTTTCTCTTCTCTCTGGAATATTGCTTTTAAAATTTGTGTTTTTGCTGTGTAATGTTAAGCATGATCCTTTCTGCTACATTTCAGCTCTATGAAACCTTCAGCCACTGGCAAAGATGAGAGGGTTTGGCTGTGGCCCTGGTATTAAGCATCCCTAGTGTAACTCGGAAAAATTTGGTTGTCCTTTCCCCTAGAGTAACACGTATGGAACTTGGAGCCAGAAGTAAGAATTGTATGAAAAATATCTTGTGAAAACAATTTATCTTTAATAATAGAGCACTGAACTTAAAATAGACTTCACAAGGCAGTTATTGAAATTCATCAAATATTCCCATTAAAAGAGTTCAACGATACTCCTCAAGGTCTTGAATGAAATTGGAAAGGGAGGAGTACTCCCAAAGTCATTCCCGGAAAGTACCATTACTTTGATTCCAAAAAGGGTCCCCCCAAAAAAGACAGCTATAGACCAATCTCTTTAATAAATATAAATGCAAAATCCTCAACAAGATACTGGCAAACAGAATGCAACAAATCATCAAACCATATATCATGACCAAATATTCTTCATCCCAGGAATACAAGGATGGTTCAACCTATGCAAATCAAAAAATGTAGTATATCACATAAACAGAAATGGACAAAAATCTCATGATTGTCTCAATAGAAACAGAAAGGCCTTTGGCAAAATCAACATCCATTCATGACTAAAAAAAAAAAGTGAAAGAGAATAAGGTATAGAAGGACTTTATTTTAATCTGATCAAAGCCCTTTACAAGAAAACCTGCTGCCAACATCATATTGAATGGGGAAAACTAGAGGCTTTCCCTCAAAAATCAGGAGCAAGACAGGATGTCCACTGTCACCACTTCTGTTCAATAGGTATTCAAAATATTAGCAAGAGCAATTAGATAAGAAAAAGAAATAAAGGGGGTATGTATAGGAAAGGAAGAAGTCAAATTATGATTTGCAAGTGACATGATCCTCTACAGAGAAGACCCCAAACATCCACCCCGAGAATCTCAGAATTAGTACCCAAATTCAGTAATGTTCAGAATACAAAATTAACCTACAAAAATCAATAGCTATTCTATACACTAATAGTGAACCCACTGAGAAAAATATTAGAAAAAAAATAGCATTCACGATACCACCAAGAAAAATTAAATACATAGGAATTAACCTAAGGAAGTGAAAGAGCTCTACTCTGAAAAAGAAAGTCAAAGAGGATACCAGAAAATGGAAAGATATCCCCTATTCCTGGACAGGCAGGACCAGTATGGTCAAAATGATTCTAATTTCAAAGTTGATATACAGATTTAATGCAGTCCCAATCAGAATAACAACAGCACTCTTCAGAGCACTAGAGAAAGAAATCCTAAAATTAATATGGAACCAGAAGAGACCCACAATATCAAAAGCAATCTTGGGTAACAAGAGCAAAGCAGGAAGCATCACAATCCTGGACTTGAAGTCATACTACAAAGCTACAGTGATAAAAAGAGCATGGTTCTGGCACAAAAGCAGGGATGAAGATAAATGGTATAGAATACAGGGTGCAGAAACAACCCCAAGCACATCCAAATATTTGATCTTTGACAAAGAGGCCAAAAATATCCACCGCATGAAAGAGAGCCTCTTTAATCAATGGTCTTGGGAAAACTATGGTGTCCACAAGGTTAGGCAACAAACTCAGAGATTCCCTCATGGGACAGAGATGAAAAATAAAACCAATAACTCCAACAAAGTGAAGTATGTTCCATAAGTTCATAGTGTAGGGCTCCCAGAAAGCAGAAAATGACTGTGAGGGACCCCACCTGTTACTCAACTACTGGTCAGTACAAGAGAAAGATCAACCATTTTTCCTGACTTTCCCAAATAAACTGTTTATTGGGTAACCAAAGAGTAGAGGAGGGGACCTTCTCTTTGTAGAAAGAAATATTCCAATGACTGAAGAAGAATAGGAGTACTGTGATTTTGAAAACCCAGATTAATCAGAGGAGCTAGTCCTTCATTACCTGCTGACATCTGAAGCAACACATTTACCTTCTGATGGAAGAGTTCAGTGTTACCCGTGATGGAGTTTTACCTAAAAAAAAAAAAAAAACCAAACCACAATCTGATTAAGCCTCTAGATCAAGCTACCAATTTACAGGGTATTCAGATAGACATGCTAAATGATGCCAGGGGTATGTGATCACCAAAATCCAGGATGTGAGAAACCACAGACACAAACCAATTGATTTGATAAATTAGTTATAAGAAGACAAAAAAGAAACAGGGGGCTTATCAATTTATTGAAAAAGATATAAAAAGATAATCATTCAATAGCAATATGTAGATCTTATATTAATTCAAATTAATCAAAAATTGTATTTTTGAAGTAGGAAATGCAACAATGGCTTTATATTTGTTGACATTAGAACCTTTTTAAGCTTTTGCTGTGGGTATAAGTCTATTGTGATCATGGGTGCATGTGTGTGCATTTAACACAGGGCTGATGTGTTAGAGAACTAGTGAAATGTGAAATGGTATTTGTGGTTTGCTTTAAATAATATAAGGGGGAAATTGAAAGGTGGTATAGAGATAAAAAAATCAGTCGGAAGTTACAAGAATTATTAAATCTCAGTGGTGGTACATGAGAATTAATTTTTTTTTACTGTTTTTATTTGAAATTTTCCATAAGAATTAAAAGGCAATACTAACACATACTTTAGGAAAAATATACTAAAATATAAAATATACTAAAATATACTTTAAGAAAAATAGAATATGAAAGAGAAATTCATAACTATTAGAGTATTTATGAGTGCTTTGCCCCAACTTTGCCTATGCAAATTACTACCGAAGGGATGCAGTCGCTAAAGCCACTACAGTGAGTTGTGGGAGCGTTTGTGAGTTAGAGAAGATTCCATTACCCATTGTTTTCCTCAAACACTGCGGGTGTTGGCTCTGAGTTCGAAAGCTGAGTTCTAGTCTCTCATCTCCCTCTATCTACGTGAACCAGAACAAACTACCAACTGCTGTGTGCTATGCAAACAACTGGAGAGCTTTTTTAATGCAATGAAACAACCTGTAGTTGAATAAGAAGTCTTATCTTTATTCTATCCCACTAGAAAAACTAGGGAAAACTAAGAAAAACTGAGTTAGGAACCAGTAAATGGCACACTTCATAAAGCAAGAATTATAACAAATTTATTCATTGTTGTATTCCCACTTCTTTTTCGTACTTAACTGTAGAAGTGTGTGGGGTACAGTGTCATCATCTGATGCATATATACAGTGTGTAATGATCAAATCATGGTAATTAACATTTTCCTCTTTGTACACATCAAAAAAGTTTGATTAACACATGATGATCGTAGGTATTTATGTGGTACAGTGTAATATTTCAATGCATGGATACAATATGTACTGATAAAGTCTGGATAATTATTGTTTCATCTCCTTATCATAACTTAGTTTTCGGTGCCTTCGAGCTCTTTTCTTTTAGTTATTCATAAAATATATTATAGTCCCAGATCGTATTACAATGCCTGGTGCATAGTAAATACCCTAGAAGTTGCGAAAGGGCGGATGCATAGGAGGATGGACAGATGGATAGAGAAATAAATAAGTTTTATATAAGTGGATGCCTTGTATGTATAAGCAAATTTTAATATAGTGATTTTGAGACAATGAATATTTATATCTAAATTTCAGTAATTTTTTTGGCTACCCTTGCATTTCTCTACTGTTTTAGACTAGTGACTTGGCAAGGTTAGCATACATAAGAATTGCTTGGAAAGTTAATTAATAGATTGTTAAATTCCATTGGAAATTCTTAAATCTGCCTTTCAAACAAGCTTGCAGGTATTGCTAATTCTGTTGGCTGTGGAACATACTTTGAGTGGCATCAGTTAAGCCAGACATTCTCAGCAATCCTTCTATCAGAGTTATTGGAGAACTTTTTAAATATTCAGATTTGTATAACTTTTCTGAAACCTACTGAATCAGAGTTTTCCTGGGCGAGTCTCAGAAATGTGAATTTTAAGAAAGCCCCAGAGTCATGGTTATGCGCCCAAAGTGGAGTTTGAGAACAGCCTGGCTGGTGCTGGCCGGCAGAACCGCCTTCCGTGCTGGACGTGCTCTCTGTCTGCATGTCTGACACAGGAACTATGGAGACTTGAAATGCCACAGCTGCTGCTTTCAAGTAATTTAAACTCCTGTTTAAATTGCCACTTGGGTTACTCGCTACCATCTTGGACAGAGAAGGCTTAGACCTTCCAACGTTCCTTCTTGAAACAAGAGTTTTCTTCAGTGTTGCAGAAGGGGAGACCCAGAGTTCCACACCTCTCGGTTACCTGGGACTTTTCATTTGATGTTATGACTTCCACCAGCAATAGTCCCTGCCCGTCTTTATTAATCTGCCAAACAATTATAGTTTGAGTCTATTTTAATGCCATCTTCTCATGGGATTCTCAGTGTCTGTAGTACTCAGCAACTCATTATCTCATTAATCCTCATAATGACTTGTGATCAGAGAAAAGGACTCAGGTTATTACCCCCATTTCGCCTGTAGAAAAACTGACTCTTGAAGGAAGCAAGTGGCTTGCTGAAGCCTCCCCAAGGGACTCCCTGATGGGGTGAGATCTTTCCAACTCCTGCCATTTTCTGTAAGTTATTAAGGTTTCTACAGTCAAGGATACCTCAGCGATACTTAGAAAAGCAATTCACTCTCTTGGCTTCTAAGTATCTAAGAAGATGCAACTTGAGCCCTAGATGAAATAGAACAAAGTCAAACTCGATCCAGACATCCTAGAATTACAGAACGGATCATATCGCTAGGCCTCTAAGGGTCCATGGCACAGTCCACAGGCTACAAAAATAGATTAATATAGAGAGATGTCCAAACGAGTTATGCTTTTCCCTTCTATAAATCACAGCAAGGGTAGGAGGAATATTTTGAGTGGATTAAGAAATGGGAAATTGGAGATGGGATAATAAGAATCCTTCTCCAAATGGCAAATTTTAGCTCCTCCCCAGGTGACTTCATTTTATAGCAAGATTTATGCCTGGGGCACTATCTTCAACTAGATAGATTGAGACAAGACTGTAGGCCATCTCCGAGTCAAAGCCATGAAATAGTAATTAGCTACAAGTAGCCCAAGGAGACTCTAAAATGCTGTCAAATTCCAAAATCTGCACAGCCAGCTGTAACTTCACTTTGCTTTACATGGTGCAATCTAAGTCACCTGCACAAAGCTTACAGGGACATAAAGCAAATATCTCCTGGATGAGTTTACTCTGTTAGGAGGAGGGAAAAACTACTCTGGCAGCTTAGTTTTCTTCAAACGAGAGCTGCTTCTTGGTGACGGGAAGGCTGAGGGATTCCAGTGGATACTGGGGGAGGGCACAGAGGAGCGAGGAGGAAAGAGAGCAGAGTGCACAGAGACACAGAGACTGGATAGCACCCCCTGTGTCTAAAGCAGAGACAGGCTCCAAAGAGAGGCCCTGGGTAGACTTTATTCACTTAATAGACTTTAAGTGCCTGAGGACACGGTACAAACTTGTATCACATTATCAGACAGGCCCCCTCACGGTATCAGTGTCGGCAGAGGCTCATGAATATGTAAATACTGTATGTATCTTGGAAACATGCTTGACAAGAGAATAGCTAAAATGAACTGATTCTAGTTATAAGCCCATCAGCCTGCCATTCTTTATGTTTGAACAGGCAGGCTATTGCTAGGTGACAGATCATTAAGGCTATCTACTCAGTCAGCGGAAATGAAGAAATAATTTGTTCCTAATAACCTTCAGATGACCTCCCAGGCAAAAGGGAGTCTTTAAAGCACTGTCTCTGCCGATACATGTCAGGCAGCAGGGGGGGCGCTGCTGGCCCCACAGTCGGAGCAGGGTGGCTGGTGAAACAGATTAATAAACACCTCCTGACAGGGACATATCAGGGAGAGATCTCATCACCTGCCATTATGGGGCTGATGAATAATTCAGAGCTCTCCATCAGAGCGGGAACTCCAGGCTGTGCCCCTGTACCCTGGCTGGGAGGGGGAGGGTGAAGGTGCTGATTGCCAGGATTAAATGGAGGCCCAGGAGATAACCTGTCTGCTCCAGAGTGCGTTGCAGCGGGAGGGGCTGGGAGAGCCGCCTGACAGAAGATTTAACTCTTCAGCTCTGACCGGTGGCCTCGGGGCCCTCAAAGACTCCTGACGAGAGGGTGCCTAGGGTGAGCCTCCAGCACGCATTCGCCCACCACCACTGTGGTCAAAGAGGCCTGGCTTCCACGCACTGCTGCTGGGCTCTAGGTAGACAGGCAGGTGTCCCTGACGTTCCCCTCATTCCTCCGATCCTTCGTCTTGTTCCTGTTTCTACACTCTCTCCCCCGGGGGGAAATATTTGCACTGTGCAACAACTGTGAAACAGCTTTGGGGTCAGGTCAACTTCTGTGAGGAAAACAGGACGGTGTCTAACTACCAAATGTGCAATCTTGACTTTGCTACAAGATTTTGCTAAAACTTAGCTTCCCCAAGTGTAAAATGGGCTCAATCATATCTGAGTCACATGGTTATTGTAAAAATTAAAAAGTATCCAAGGAGAAGTCTTAGCAGAGGACCTAAATGGCTGCCTCCACCTACTCACCTGTTTTTTGACAGACCAGATGCAGGCTGTATATCCAAATTCGATAATTCAAGGAAAGGTAAAGGGATGTTTCCATGGGTGCCGTATGGTTAGCAAAGCAACAAACTGTAGCGATGTGCCCTGGGACTAACAATAGCATGGATGCCTCCGACCTTTCAGGCTTCAAGGAACAGAGAGAGGGGGAGATACGCCGCCTAACAGAAGCCCTCCGGAGTGACAGCCAGCCGTGGCAACCCGGCGGGGCAGGGAGAAAGCCCAGGACAGGACACGCACCACCCCCCCGCCCCCGCCCTTGGGGGTCCTCTGGAGGCTTCCTTTCTTTCCTCTGGTCAGCTGGAATCCAGGTAAGAGGCCTGTTGACAGAGACCCAGGGATTCGAATCTGGAGAGACCAAACGGGGAGATCCAACACGCTGTCAATGGTTGGTGATTTTTCATCCCCAGTGCTTTTCACTGTGTGCAGCGTTAATTTAAAACAAGGCAAAAGAAAGACTTGATACATGCATTAGGAGCATACATGCTAGGGGAAGGCGGAGAGAGGAGAAAAAGGAAGAGAAAAAAGTAAGATGAAGACGAAGTATTCGAATAGTATAATAGAAAAAATACTGATTTTAGGATTAAAGAAACATGTCATCACTTAAATCACTGTTTATCCTTTACTAAGCTAGTTCTTTGCCTTCTGGTCCTGGCATCTATAAAAGCAAACGCTTTGGAGCACTTGAAGTCACAGACCTTTCCACACCAGGACTTCACACCCGCTCATAGGGAAGCCCCATCAGCGCATCCCTTGCCAGGCACCTGCAGTAGGTCACCACCTGGATGGAAAAGAGCGCCATGCTTGGATCTCAGGCTCACAAAACTTCTCCCTAAGCTCAAAGCTATTTAGAGCTTTGCATAAACGACATGAAACATATATCAGAAGACCCTAACCATTCCACGTGTTCAATCCAAGCTGAGCCTTATCCGGCTGGAGCTTGTTTGTTTCGGTCCAAAGTTAGGACGAAAAGGTGATGTACCTAAGATGATGTACCTTCCCTAGAGATGAGCTCGGAAACACCTCCGGCCAAAAATTTCAAAGATTGTAGATGTCTTAGAGTCAGTTTTTATGAAGCACCATTTTAAAGAAGCTTGTTAAGTGGCTTAAAGATGAAGCCTCTTTCAAAACAGTCAGTTTCAAGAGAGAAAATGAAAGTTAGGTGGCATTTGTAACTGGAGAATCACGAGGTCGTAGAGTGAGCCACTGCAGGAAGAAGGCATTTATGTCGGAGACAGACCAAGCGTTGCAGGCCACGATGCTGGCTCAGATGCCGAAGAAAGTCTGGATCGTCCCAATTTTCCCCACATGCATCATTCTCTCTCCTAAGCATTCTGGGTCACTTTGGTCCTACTGTACTTCCTGTAGCCCTTTATTAGAAGAAATATTTTTTGCTAGAGAAAGATGAATGCCATCATTTCTCAGATTGCCTTAAAGAGTAGTTTTCTAGTCATCTGAGTCCAGAATGAATGTGAAATTTATCTATCTATTAATTGGTTCATACATATTTTCAAGAAGTATTTATTGAGAACTTACAGGTTCCAAGAAGTCTTCTAGAAACATATTCGCACCCATATAGATACATACAATGTTCAGAGAAATCTTTGGGTCTTGAATGATAAAGAAGAGCCAGTCACAACAGGATCAGCAGCAGGAATATCCCAGGCAGCAGGATCTAGCTTGCTGTGTCTGGTGTGAGGAGCGGGGGGAGCGTCACAAGGCCGGAAGGCGGTAAGCCCAGAGGGCAAAGCCTGCTGCCACAGAGGGTTATATGAAGGTTCTCAGCACCACATCTCCAGATTCCACATAACAAAGAAAAAGCATCACTAAAATAGGAAGCTCAAAGTCTTGTTGAGTTCTATCTTCACACATTAATTTTCATTATGATCGACAGATGCAAATGGCAGACCAAGTGCATCTGCTCACGTTCAGGATGCAATCAGACTACAGTGAAACCCCCCAGACACCATTCTTTTTTTTCCTGTTCTATGTAGTTGGGCTTGTTCTTATAGTGTTGATAAGGAAAGGCCTAGAAGGCCATGTTTTACTACGCGTTCCCCTTAGGCGCTACTAATACAATAGGCATCTCTAACTTCAGAAGGGAACACATGGGTTGACTTATTCGACCAGAAGAAGCACCTGGTGGGAAGGCCCCTTTTTTAGGAGTGGAGAGGGGACTCCGTACCTAACCTCAGCTCCCATAGACTTTGTCTACTTTTACCTTTGGGTTGGAACTTGGAGAGAACACTAGAATATGTGATCTGGGCCTTTTCTTTTTCCCTTGAGTTAGTTTTCTGTACATCCAAAAATATGATTTCTCATGTAGATACAGAAAAAGAGAGAACTAAACTTAAGCACCCATCTGAGTATGTGTGTGCATTTTTGGAAAAATTTTACTGCTTGTTTCTATTCTTTTTGGGACTATGCAACTTTCTCTGTGTTGTATACTATCTGAGAGTGCCTAATTTCTTTGCCAGTAAATTTGTCTCTGGGTTTACTCCTTACTATAATAATACATTTTTTCCCCAAATATAGGGTCATCAGTATAATCGACAACCGTGACTTTCATCCTTTAAGTGAGGCAGTTAAGGTCAATAGTCAGAATTATGAGCAATAAATAAAGAAGTGAAGTCAAAGAAAGCAGAGTGGGAAATGAGGAAAAGTGAAGATGATTTGTAAAGAATGTCAAGTGAGAAAGCAGGTTTTCTTGCTTTTTCTTTCCTTCCTTAGCAATAAAACTACATCATTCAAGAAAATGAGTTTCTTATGTCCAAAGGATGAAGAGTTTGATGCACAAGAACCTGACACTGGATACAAACACAGGGAAAGGAGAGCCCAGTTAGTCAGACTGAAAGTTCTGGCTTTCCTGGAAAACTTCTCATTTCTGCCTGTTGTTCTGGTATAATTAATAACAATATTCTCCCTTCATGCTTTAAACAAGGGATGATATATTACATGGTTGCCTTTGCCCTAACCTTGCCACTCACGTGAAGCCGGTATGTGTCGCTGGGCAGATGTACCCACTCTTTGGGTCTCAGTTTCTCAAGCATTTCGATGCCACTATAATTAACTTGAACCTTTGCCTAATCTCCTGTGGGTCCATTAAAGGCCAGGAGAAAAAAAAATAGAGTTTTGGGAGGTTTATGGGGTATCTATACATTGAATTTTAAAAATCAACTATTTCTAAAAAAAAAAAACAAGCTTTTCTTTTTTTGTTGTTTTTTTTGTTTGTTTGTTTGTTTTAAAAATCAACCTTTTCTGAGGGCCAAGTTCACCTCCTTGTTCAGTACAAGTGCCTCTGGATTAGCTAATAGTTAATTATGATTGGAAATATTATGCAGATATTACACTAAAGATCTCGAATGCATACTTTTAGCCCTCATGACATTGTCCTAGTTTCTGTTTTATATAGACTTATAATCACTTCGAAATGTCCTTCAAACTTAATTCTATACAATTGTAAAATATCGTTCTCTTACCACCATGACACAAGGAGGAGTCATGAGCAGAGACCGCAAAGATCTCTAGTGCATGAGTTGGAGTAGGCTGAGGTGTTTTACAAATGACTAACACTCTTATTGGCTTTAAAGTGTTTATTCCCCTGTTATGTTGTGTGCTCATTGAAGTTCCTGTGGGGGACACGGCTCTGGCTCTTCTCTCTCCAGGACGCGGGCTGGTGGAGCAGCACCCATGTGGCCTGGTGCTCCAGTGCACTGCAGAAAGGCCATGGCAGACTCCACTCGCTGTTAAAACCTCCTCCCGAAACAACCATGTCTCTTTTGCTTTGGCCGGCTTGCGTCATATGACCATACCTAACTTCAAGAGGGCAGGAAGTAAAATCCCACAATGAACCAGGAAGGTAAACAGAAACATTCAGCAAAAGGTACTATTGACTTCCACACCAAGGTATTCCTAGGACAAAAAACCTAAAGGTCCTCTTGCAGCTTTGAGATTCTCTGAGTTCTAATTACTCAGCAGAATTTCATAGAATTATATGTGCATTTTGATTATATTTGTTTAATGTTTCATTAGGCTTTTGGTTAGCC
>PVJO010012524.1:0-55131 GCA_004026905.1 Hystrix cristata
TTTGCTGATTCTTCCTTCTGCCTGCTCAAGTCTGTCTTGGGGTCGTTCGTGAATTTTTTATCTCAGTGGTGCTTTTCAGCTCCAGAATTTCTTTTTGGCTTGTTTTTAATTTTATTATTCTTTAGATTAATCCACATCTTCTTTTAGTTCTTTGGGGATCTTTAAGACATTTGTTTTAATGATTTTGTGTAGATTTGCCATCGTCTTTTTCAGGAATGGTTTCTCTGTTCATTTTCTTTGAATGCACTGTACTTTACTCTTTCTTTATGTTCCTTGTGGATTTTGTTTTTGTTGTTGAAGACTGAACATTTGGACCTAATGTGATAACTCTGGAAATCAGCTCCTGCCCCTTCCACAGGGTTTGCTGTTTTTATTATTGTTTTGGTTATGGTTTTTATTTTTTATTATTATAGACTCTCTCTAACAGGGATTAGCCTAAGCTAATGTTTTTATCAGGTCTTTTCTAAGAGCGTATATCTTTCCGAGGCCAGGCAGTCACTGTCCCTATAGGTGCAGTTGCTTTTGAACATTCCTTATGTCTGGCTCCCAGAGGAATAAATAGAAAGATACCACTCACTTAAAACCCTCTGGAAGTCAGGGTGGGAGAGGGCTTGAAACAATTGGGGAGGTGCAAAATTTGCCACTTGCCTCTTTATACTGTACTTTTTAATTGGAGTAACAGTCAGGACATAGTTCCAATATTTAGGACAAGGGGTTCTTTTTGCCCTTCCTGACGGCCTGCCACAAAGTCAGAAGTAGAAAGTACTGTAGGTAGCTGCTACTGTACTAAGAGCTGAAACTGACCAAAATTAACCAGTTTATCATCTAAGCCTTCCCTAGATGTTGCAAGCCTTCAGTATACTCCTGAGTTCCAAATAATTACATCAGAGAGAATCTCTACTGCAGTGCTTGTCTATTAAGACAGATTTCTGGTAGCTTTCTTCTACTCCATCTTCCTGGAATCCTTTCTACATGTTCAGGATCCATGTAATGTCTTTGACAGTTTATTATCTGGCGTATCAAGATGTTCTAGGCTTATCTTACACATTTTCCCTAGAGCCAGTCAGTTCTCTAAGAAGTGCTAATACCTTTTAGTGAGCAAGGGCGTCCAGATGAGTTGATGGTTGTCATGCCTCCTGTGATTTATTGATTCATTGCAAAAAGCAGATACTTTAATTTCCTTCTCCCCTCCTCTCCCTTTTTGGGGGTTACCCTTACAGTTGAGTAGTTTTGTTTGTTTGGATTATTTTTCCTCCATGGGTTTCATTTTGGATTATCTTACTGCTAGATCTTCAAGTTAACTAGTCTTTTTATTCTAACTTGCCATTTATTCCATCCAGTATATTTTTACTTTCATTATTGTACTTTTCATTTGTAGAAGTTCATTTTTTATTTTTTTTTAATATCTTCCATGTCTCTACATAACTGAGCATGTGGAATGTAACTATAATAGCCATTTAATGTTCTTGCCTGCCAACTGTAACATCTGTCTTAGTTCTGAGTCAGTTTCAAGTGATTATTTGTCATTTTGGATGTTCTTCTGTGTCTTTGCAGCCTAGATTCTAATTTTGGATGTTTTCCTGCATCTTTGTTGCCACTTGAAGATTAGTAAAAAAAAATCTTGACCTTCATTCTGGGATGTAGTTATATTACTTGCAAACAATTTGATCCTTTCAAGTACTTTTAGGATTTATCAGATGGAGCCACATTAGTGCTTGCTGTAGAGCTAGCCATTTCCGGCTACTGAGTCAAAACCTTACTGAATACTCTTTTCCACTGCCCTGTGACTGAATTTTTCTAGGCTTCTTGCTGGAAACAGGCAGTATTCCAAACCCTAGGGAAATACTAGGTATGATTTCCTCTAATCCTTTCAGGTGTTTTGTTTTGTTTTGCCTCTACCTCTCTTGGTTTCTTCACAGGTTCTTTTTTTTTTTTTTGGTGCTGGGGTTCGAGCTCAGGGCCTTGGACTTGCAAGGCAAGCACTCTAACCACTGAGCTAAATCCCCAGCCCCCTCAATCAGTCATTATTATTGTGATTGTAAAATAGTGATTTTTTTCCATCATACCACTTGACTTTCTTCTCTAAAGAAGGCATTTTTCTTCTGCCTCCCTCACACTTAACTACAAGCATCAGTATGGAATCATTCTGTTTTTAATTAGCGTATTAACTCATAACTTCCCTCCTTAAAATGCTCTCTACTTGGACTAGTAGCCTCCTCTTCAAGCTGCTTCCTGTTCTTCTTGAGTTGTGTCCTTATTTGTTGGCATAGCAAGGTGTTCCAAGCATACCCTAGTGTACCTTGGATTTGGCCATTTTTCTAAGGAGCTCAGGCTTTTTAGTAACAAATCTTATTTAAAACAAAAATCTGGGCAGTAGATCATTATATGTGTCTTGGTATACATAGACACTATGATCCAGTGTATGTAGAAACTTCTGGAGTGAAAGATATTGGCAAAACTACTAACATTGCAGTCCTACACACCCAAAGAATATTCCTGCTGTGGTGTGACCAGGTGTGTAGGCATAAAGAGAACACATGGTGGCACTAGAACAAAGATTGGTTTTGTAAACTACAGAGCATAAAGCAAGTCAGTTTCCTATTTTTAAAAAATGTTGGAGGCTGGGAGTATAGCTCAATGGGGGAAGACTTGCCTAGCATACACGAGGCCCTGCATTCTATCCCAGCACCATAAAAAAAGCAGAGAAAATGTTGACAGTTTATGCATTGTCTTCTCCTGCCAAGGAAGAATGTGTTTTTTTTCTTATTGGAGACTGGCTGTGGAAGTTATTACCCTGGACATGAGGGGCAAATTGTCTTAGGCTGTATCTAATCAGCAGCTTGAGCCTAATACTTTCACTATTTGCATGTGTAGGTTTCACTTTTCTTTTTACTGCTATTTTAGTGTGTATAATTTTTTTGATAAATCAGCTGATACACAATTTTTTGTTTCATAGATGTTTTCATTACCTATAGCATTAGACCTAAAAATTTCAGAATATTAACAGCTGCATATTTTTTCAGTCAAGCTCTTTTCATATTGGAAAAAAAATAATCTAGGACATTTTCATTGAAGTGGACTCCACATCCTGCCCCACTTTTCTCTTGTGTTCCTTTTTTCTTCCTTAATGAATTCCTAGATATCTGCATGGTGTTTGAAGTTCTGGGGCATCACCTGCTCAAATGGATCATCAAGTCCAACTATCAGGGGCTTCCGCTGCCTTGTGTCAAAAAAATTATTCAGCAAGTATGTATCTATCTTTCCTATAAGGTGATATTTTAATATCAAGGGATTAGGGGCTGGGGATTTAGCACAGTGGTTAGAGTGCTTGTCTTGTAAGCGCAAGACCCTGAGTTCCATCCCCAGCATCCCCAAAAAAAAAAAAGATTAAAGGATTAGGAGAATCCTTTTTCCAGTAGAATTTTATTCTGCCCATAAAGTTTATGTATTCTGTTTTGAAATGTTTCAGTATAATGATATTCCCCAGATTTATCTACTGTAATAATTATTAGAGGGAGAAGTTGTGTGAGGTGTCTGACTTGGGAAAATTGGATATTAAATATATATTAATACAGAATTGCTATGTCAAATTATTATCATTTCTTTATACAACATTGTTTGTGGGCATTTTCTAATTTTTTAAATAGCATTACATAAACCTTATAGAATGCAATTTCCTATCAGGAAAATATTATTACTTCAAGGGACAAATACTTTGTTTGGATGATATGTCGTAGAAAAAGTCCAGACTGAGAAATAAGAGACTTTATTTCTTCATCAGTGAGGGAAATTTGTACTAAAAGATACCTAGATCTCTTTCCACACCTACATTTCAACATTTAAAGGGTATGCTGAACATTTATATTCAGCCTTTGTAATATACCTAGTTAAAGAGTATCTCCAAATAGAATTAGTTTGGGGAACCTTAGATGTTATAATTAATCTTTCTGGGGAAGTTCCTTTGTGCTTTCATTTATTTATTTTTGAAAAATGTTGTGTTGTTATTTCCTTCCCAGAAATACTTGTATTTTGTGTTTGTAAGTCTACTGATCTATTCCACATAGGTGTTACAGGGTCTGGATTATTTACACACCAAGTGCCGTATCATCCACACTGACATTAAACCGGAAAACATCTTGTTGTCAGTGAATGAGCAATACATCCGGAGACTGGCAGCAGAAGCAACAGAATGGCAGCGATCTGGAGCTCCTCCACCCTCCGGGTCTGCAGGTATATTGGGGGATGGGAGCAGAGTGCTTTGCTCTTATTAGAAGTTAAGAGAAATTTCTGTTTTTAGTCTATTACCAGGAAGTTAAACACCACTCAGTCATTTAACTCTAAAATGTTTAAGAAATGGTATCAGCCTTCAAGAGACTTTATTCTCATTATTGTTCCATATGGGAAGAAGACTAGAGATTACAATGTCCTTTAGGTATAGATACGTTGTATATTACAATACTAGCTTGTTCCAGGGGGCAGTGGCACATTCCTGTAATCCTGACACTCAGTAGGCTGAGGCAGGAGGATCGTCAAGAGTTTGAGTCCAGCCTGGGCTACATAGGGAGTTCGAGGCCAGCCTGAACTTCATAGTGAGACCCTGTCTCAAAAAGTAATCAATCAAAAAAAAAAAAAAGTAATCAATCAGTCAATAAGAGCAACTTAAGAACTTTTTGTGCTTTATTCAATGACCATTTTCGATCTGCTTATCTCTTACTGGGATCACGCAAGCTGGTTTACCGATAACATTGGTGTTAGGGGCGTGGGTTAGCACTGGACTAGGGAATCCTTGCTTCGCCCTGCTGGTAGACCTGGGCTGAGTGCTAGACTTCACTTGGCCTCTTGCAGGAGTTAATGGGGTTGGCTTTTATGGCAAAGTGATTTCTAGTGTGCCATATAGCTTTGTATGTAGGTGAATTGTGCTTGCTATAATGATGATGGTTCTTCTTCCATTTGAGGTACAAGTTTTAATTTTAATAGTTTAATTATATTTGAGAAACTTTATACTCACGGTGAAACATCAGTTATTATAGACTTCTTTTTAAAGAAATGCTGGAGAAAGAGGAAGCAGGGTAGTGTGTTAATAGATATAGTTTCAGTTCTGCAAGATAAAAAAGTTCATGACATCTGTTACGCAGTCGTGTGGCAGTTGTTAACAATACATCTGACCAGAGTGACGCTGTTGTCCATAATGCGCTGTACAAGTATGCAGCAAATTACTGTAGCTCTTGATGTGTACCAGGCTCCCTTTTGAAAGCCGACAGGCGCCAAAATCAAAGACATGAAAGAGGGCTGGGAGTCCTGGATGTGGGCGAGGAGGTTGTCTTGTCACTTGTTCTTTTACGCATGACATGGGGATGGAAAATAGGGACTTGAGCACCATTAGTAGTAGAAATCAGAAATGGGAACTTGGTTCTTTGTGTATGTTGATTGCTAGTTGGGAAAAGATTTAACTTAAACTTTTCAAAGTTTGGCAGATTTTGTGTGCATTGTTTGATTTCTTTGAGAATGAATGTGGCTTCTACCAAGGCCAGTTAAAAGCAGTGTAGACTGTGTAAGAAAATTTTTCATTTTTCTAGGGATCTTACCTAAGCCTTAGGTTATATCACCTGCTGAATGCTAGATTCTTACTTGGTCTTCTTTCCTTTTCAGTCAGTACTGCTCCCCAACCTAAACCAGTAAGTATAAGGTGTTTCTATATTTAATTTTGATCATTGGGCTATAAGTACAGTTTCTTCTGTTATGGTCACAGTTTGCCCTGCACTTCTATAATTTTCTCCAATAAATTACTGTGCATCTTCAGCAAAGTTGTACTGGATGAGGTTTCTATAAATTTGAGGGTCTGATAGTAACCACCCCACCCATAGACTGCTCAGAAAACCAACATTTATTGTGAATTTTGTTTTTATTGGGTTTCTTAAGAATACCTGCAGCTTTTAAGTTAATGAAACATTTAGGGAAAGAGTAAAATTTAATTAGGAAATAATTAAAGTTAACAGTTATCTCCAACTAGAGGTAATGGATTAGCCACCTGAAGGCTTTATTTGTTTGTAATCTCCGCCCAGGCTGACAAAATGTCAAAGAATAAGAAGAAGAAATTGAAGAAGAAGCAGAAGCGCCAGGCAGAATTACTAGAGAAGCGAATGCAGGAAATTGAGGAAATGGAGAAAGAGTCGGGCCCTGGGCAAAAAAGACCTAACAAGCAAGAAGAATCAGAGAGTCCTGTTGAAAGACCCTTGAAAGAGAACCCACCTAATAAAATGACCCAAGAAAAACTTGGTATAAATAGAGCATCACAAAGATTACTTTATGGCACACTTTAACATTAATTTATCGTTGTTATATAATGATTTCATACATGCAACACATCTCTGGGGGTGTCCTTACAAGAATTCTGGTCTTGTCATAATGTTAGGCAGGTAATATTCAAATGTAATTTCTAACTTTTCTCAGGAAATGGAGCATAAACTTAATTTACCCATTGGGTAAGGATGAGAGGATCTTTCTCCTTCCATAAATAGGCTTTAGATGTTAAGTCATGTTTTTACGTCACTCAGTTCTAGAAAATGTTTTAATCTAGTGAGAATTTTCCTGTTCTTTCACTCACACGTACACATACATCTTTTTGTTTGTTTGTTTGTTCCTTAGAAGAGTCAAGTTCCATTGGCCAGGATCAGACACTTATGGAGCGTGGTGTAGAGGGTGGTGCAGCAGAAATTAATTGCAATGGAGTAATCGAAATCAGTAATTATGCTGAGAACAGTAATAAAGAAACATTGAGGCTTAAAGAGGATCTCCATAATGCTAATGACTGTGGTGTCCAAAATTTGAAGCAGGAACCTAGTTTCCTAAGCTCCCAAAATGGAGACAGCAGCACTTCTCAAGAAATAGACTCTTACACACCTGCGGCCCCTGAGGCGTCAGATACCATGGTGTGCCAGTCTTCCGCAACTGGAGACCGGTCGTTCAGTGAACAGCGTATCAGCCAACTTCAAGAAAGCATTCGGGCAGAGATGCCTCGTGAAGAGGAACAAGAGCAGGAGCAGAATGGACCACTTGACAGCAAAGGTACCCTGTTGTGACCGTCTAGACTAAAGTACCACCTTGACGTCGACAGGTGGCCAAGCGACCTTCCATGTGCTGATCTGTAGCTGACTTCAGTTATGTTATTAGGGCGGGTCCGCAGCCTTTTACTAGGCCCTGTGAGCACAGACACTTTTAATTCTAGAAACCAGGGTTGCAGTTTTATCTTACACTGCCAGCTGGGGGCCCGTCTAGAACTCTCACCTTGGAGAACTTCACTACCATTTGGGTATTTCTGTATTTATTGAACAGTTATATTGATGGTATCTGTTGTCTGTAGGAAAATCCACTGCTGGAAATTTTCTTGTTAATCCCCTTGAGCCAAAAAATGCAGAAAAACTCAAAGTGAAGATTGCTGATCTTGGAAATGCCTGTTGGGTGGTAAGTTAAACTTGTCTCAGCCTGTTTTGAAGTGACTGTGCATGAGTGAGAATTTGGGCTTAGTTATGCTAAAATAAAACATCTGCAGTTCTCTATTTATAGGGCCACTTAACATTTTAGTGGATATTTTTTCTCTCTTTAACCTTTTATTTTGGAAAAGTTTAGATATATTTGTGAAAGTAGGAAGAATAGTATCATAAAACAGCGTACCCCAAACTGCCAGTTACCCCTCAACCTGATTCAGTAATGTCATTTCTTGGCCAGTCTTTTTTTTTTTGAGGGAGCTGCTGGGGGTGGAACTCAGGGCCTTATGCTTGTTAGGCAAGCACTCTACCACTGAGCTAGATCTCCAACCCTTGGCCAATCTTATTTTATCCCTTTCTCCTTCACTGTCAAACTTCCAGCCTATGGTCTCATATCCTCACCTCACCCCATTCCCGTTTCCAAAATTGTCATCAAACCTAAAGATTGTAATTACCTTTTCATTCACTTAGTTCTGGACACTTTATCACCAACAATTTATATAAAACTGAGTTGGTTGTATATCATCTCTACTTATTTTTAATAGCTGTTTGTGGTGAGACTCTTTGCTTGAGAATCCTTGGCCAGTTGTCCTTAGGATGTGTCCTAGATAAAGAATTGTTGAGTGATTTTTTTTTTTTTAAGCTTTTTGATATACAGTACCATATTACTTTTTTTCTTTTTCTTTGAGATGGGTCTTGCTGAATTGTCCAGGCTGGTCTTAAACCCAGGATCCTCCCACCTCGGCCTGCCTGTCTAGTAGCTGGGATTACAGGAATGCACCACAGCACCCGACTTGCTTATTTTTAACTATATATAATTACATGTAATTACAAATAATTACATGTTACATATTTTTGTGTTTAATATTGTATTCTCCCAAAAGAGTACATCAGTTTTTCTGCTTTTAACAACCCTGAAAATATTTTTCCTCTCCAGTCTTCAGGCTAAATAATGCAGTCTTCATTTTAATTGGCTTTTTTTTTTTGAGACACGGTCTCACTATATAGTACAGACTGGCCTTGAACTCACGTAGTCCAGGCTGGCCTCAAACTCTTCGTGGTCCCCCTGCCACAGCCTTCTAAGTGCTGGAATTACAGGCGTGTGCCACTGCACCTGACTCTTTATTGCAGCATATTATGAGAGCCTTTTAGGAGAAATAACTAAGAGTATAGAAAGCTCTTCAAGTGATGAGTGTTGATCACCTGCACTGGCGCTTGGGCCTGGCCACCGTGTGGTTTCCCTAGAAGCTGCACTGGCTCCCTGTGAACTGCCTATAGATTAATAAGTCACATATTCTCTGACCCTTTTAAAGGGTCTCTGACCTCAGAAAGAACGCCACAGTGCTGCCATGGCCCAGACACCACCGTCTGCCTGGGATCTTCTTCCCAAAGTCCTATGTTCAGCTTACTCTCATTTTGAGTTTCAATTTAGATGCCATCTTACAGGGAAATCACTCCTGAACAGCCAGTGCAATTAAACACCACAGTCTAAACATGCACCTTTATCATCTCCATTTATGTGTTTTTTTCCCTCTTCCCCTCCACAGTGCTGAGCACAATCTGATATCCCTCCCTCAGGAACATACATATCATATACGTACTTTAGTGTACTGCTGTTACCTGTAATACTTAAAGCAGTCGCTCATACATAGTAGGTACTCAATAAATATTCAAGTAAATGAATTGTAGAGAAACACTATTGTGTAACTAATGTCACACTAAGTACACATCAAATGCTCTGTGGCCTTTTGCCCATCACCCTGTGGCACACTTTTTTTATTCTGGTAGAATCTTTCCTGTCCCTGTTACTACAGCAGAAGTAATCTCTCTCTAATTATTACATACTTGTCCATCTCTCTATGAAAATAACTTTACATTCTTCTAACCCACTTATTCAACAGGCATACTGGTACATATGCTGACCTGAGTGCTAGGACATAGTCGAAACCAAGACATGGGTATCTCCACTTGGGTCCTGGTCTTATCTCATTTTCCAGCGGTCCTTTCAGCATTTGTCATTCAGTAATGGACTTGTACATGATTTTCAAAGAGCTTGATTTTTTAGAAGACACTGTACTTTTCTTTTGCTATCAGCTATACATGTAGATAGTTCAGAGGTATTGACTAGATTTTAATTTAAAAACACACCACTCCCTTTGCCAATTTTACTCCCTATGACAGCATTTAGCATCATATCACTAAAGCTAGGTGTGATAAAAAAATACAGTGAATGTTTACCTTTTTGTTACAGTAAAAGACACATTACTGTTAATACCCCTTAAAATACTTGCTTGGAACACCCTCACCCATCATACTTGCCACTTTCTGAAGCAGTTCTGGAATTCCTCTTTTATGAGTGTCTTTAGTTGCACTGTCAGGGCTACCACAGTGTTCTGAATTGATTCAAACTGTTTACCTTCCGTGGTCATTTTGACTTTGGGGAAGAGCCAGAAATCATGCAGTGCTAGATCCCACTAAATAATGTGAATGAAGACACTCTAGTGTTTTTATGGGCCTGCCTTTGTGTTGGATGGCATTTGGCATCAGATTGCACCTCATAAAGACATGTTCTAAGTACTCCTGATTTTTTTTTTTCAATTCTAGTTATTTCTTCCTGGAAAATAGGATCTATCTGCTACCAATTACCCATATTCCAGTGTTAGATAATTTTTGGCTGAATGATCATTTCATGTTCATATTATCAGGATTCTATTGCTATTGTTAGCTGAGTTGAATATATATTGTGATTCTTTTTCCTTTCTGTATAACACTGTTTTGTTTGCTTCGTTTTCTTTGTAATATTTTTCACTTACTTCGGTGCCATACTTTTACTCAGTAATATAAATATACTCCTCCCCCATGCTGGAGATCAAACGCAAGAACTCAGACATGCTAGAGCCACAGCCCCATACTCCATTCTGATTCTTGATATTTTATGAAGCCTTTCATTATTTCACAGTGATGTGGCCCAGGAAGTCTGTTTTCATCCATGTGCTAAAGATCTGATGCAACCTTTAAATACTGAAACTATGATTCTTTGGGTTTGAATCTTTAATTTTTAAAATTCTCTTCTCCTTGTTCTCTGTTGTCTACTTCTGAAATTCTATTACTCAAATGTCAAAGCTTCTATACAGATCTACTCCTTTTCTGACCTTTCTCCATTTTTGATCATTTGCTTTTTGCCATGTTTTCTGGAGAAATTTCTCAACTTATAAGCGTCATTGTTTCTCTTTTCTCCTATTTTTACTTTCTAAGAGTTTTTTGGATTTTTTATTCCTTAAAAAAATTCCTTTTTTTTTTAATCTTTCAGAGGGTGTTTTTCTTTTCTTGAAATTTTTATTCCCATATGTGCCTATTGCCCTCTTTCTGTTTAAGATCACTAAACAGAGGACTGTCTGACCAAATGAATAAAGTGGGCCTTGTAGACTGTTACTCAGTATAGAAATCACTATAGAAAGATATGTTTGAAGCTAGGCATAATGGTGCACACCTGTAATCACAGCATTTGGGAGGCTGAGGCAGGAATATCGCCAGGAGTTTGAGGCCAGCCTGGGCTACATAGCAAGGCCCTGTCTCAAAAAAACAGAGAGAGAGAGGGCGGGGGGGGAAGGAAGGAAGGAAAGGAGGGAGGGAGGGAGGGAGGAAGAGAGGGAGAAATATGTGTTTGGGTTGTTTGATTTCATCTTCCTCACATGTCAAAATCTTTGGATCCTTCCTCTTGGGTTGGTCATATTCCCCACAAAACACTTATAATCTACATATCTCCTACCCAGAGAATAATTTCCTGGCTACTAGTGTTCCAGGAGCTGAGTTAAACAAAAAGATGTTTCAGCATGTGTAAGGTCACTTAATTTTCTAGTTTTCAAAACAGTACTCTCCCTTTGACTATAGGTCTCCTCCAGAGACTCTTACTTTGTTTACAAGAATAAACCAACTGGTCCATTGGGCCATCGAAGGGAACGTTAGCCAACATTATGTCCTGTTTTTTCTGGAGCTGTGTTTCTTAAAAAGATGTTTTAGACCAGTATTCCTGCCTGAATCCCACCCTCACCCACCTCTAGAGACAGCAGATCCCGCCTCTACCCTGAGCATTGTCAGGGTTGGTATGTAAGTCACATTGCTTCTCAGCTTTTACCAGTCGTGGCTTTTGGGGGTCCAAAAAGACATTAGCCAAAGATCTCTGTTATCCAACTTCTAAATTTTACTGCTTTACTTTGCTATTCTCTGCTTTTGTCAGGTTAAGTCACGTCAAACTCATTAGCTGAGCCCGTTATTTTCTTGTGAAAACTACTTTTCTCTCTGAGTCTCCCATCTCTGTTTTTGTCAGAGCTCTAGGCTCTGGGTCAGAGTTGCTTCAGGCTCGCTCTTCGTCTTTTATTCTGCACGTGTAAGCACCGAATTTGTAAATTCTGCTTATTCTTTCAGTGAATGTCCTTGGGTTTAATCCTTCTCTCTCCTCATTTCTACAGCCATCATTCAGATTTTCAATGCCATCTTTCAGTCTGGCCACCAGACAGATTACTGAAGTGACATTCTCAGCTGTCATGCCAGTATTATGACAGTGCATTCTCCTATTCACAAAAGTACAATAATGCTCTCTATGTCTGCCAGGTGAAATCTAAACTACCTAGTAGTTTAGTACTTGTTACTCTTTTGATTGAATTTAGCCAGAGGTATTCTTTGCAGCCCTGATGGATACGAATTTTCTGCCTGAAGCTTTCTCTCCCATTTCCCCTCTCCACAATGCACTTCCTTGTTCTTGGAATTTCTTTTTTTTTTTTTTTTTTTTTTTTTTTTTTTTTTTTTTTTTTTTTTGGTGCTGGGGATCGAACTCAGGGCCTTGTGCTTTCAAGTCAAACACTCTAACCACTGAGCTAAATTCCCAGCCCTTGTTCTTGGAATTTCAACAGGAGTAGAGAATTATCATCATGACTTTCCTGTACAGATTTTTAAAGTATTTGGATTTTTTTTCCGGTGTATAATTCATATAAGCTTGTTTTTTCTTTATTATTCATGTATTTGCTTGTTATGGAAAATTTCAGACATACGCAGAAGAGAAGGAATAGAATAATAAGCTCCCATGCCTTTATACTGATGTCAGCTAGCAATTGTCAGCTTGTTGCCAATTTATTTTCATGTGTATCTCTTTTTTTTGTTTGTTTCTTGAAACAGGGTCTTGGTTTGTAGTTCAGGCTTGCTTTGAACTTATTATGTAACTGAGGCTGGCCTCAGACTCTTGGCAAACCTCCTGCACCTCAGCCTTCTGAATGCTGGGATTTTCATCTGTATCTCAACCTTACCATGCACCTTGGATTGTTTGGAAGTATATCCAGGCATCTTACTTCGTACATAAATACAATTTTTTTAATTCTTTTAACTTTGTATGTTTGAAACAGGATCCAGACAAAATCCATGGATGGAAAATTGTATACTCGGACTCTTAAATTATTTTTTGTTTTTTTTTTTTTATTTTTTGAGAGAGAGTCTCACTGTGTAGTCCAGGCTGGTTTTGAATTCCCAACAGTCCTCCTATCTCAGCCTCCCAAGTGCTAGGATTAGAGATGTGAATCACCATGCCCCCCTTTAAATTACTTTTACTTTAGAAGTTTCTCCCTCCTTTCATATATTTTATTTATTCATGTAACTCCAGTTGTTTTGCTTAATATATTCTCTGTTTTTCTAAGATTCATATTTACTTGTTGAAGTACAATTTACTAATTTTAGGCAAATGAGCAACATAATTTTTGTTTGAGGTAATAATTTTTCTTTTTTTTAAATTTTCATTTTCTGTAAAGCTGTTGTTGCTCACTAAACCTATGTATCAGAAATATCTGTATCAATATTAAATTTAGACCCATCTGTTTGCAAAGATAATGGAGAGTAGCAGTGAGTATGGCAAAGGATTGAGGCTAACTAGCATCGATGATATTTGAGCAATTAGCTGAATGGAAACTTTGTTTTGGAGGAAACATCAGATAATTTATTTTGCTCCGCACTATTAAGCAATCCTGACTTGTTACTTCTTAGAATATGAATTTTAAATACTGTTTCCTTTTCCATTTACTCAGCACAAACATTTCACTGAAGATATTCAAACAAGGCAATATCGCTCCCTGGAAGTTCTGATAGGATCTGGCTATAATACCCCAGCTGACATCTGGAGCACAGCATGCATGGTACTGTTTTTATTCACCCTTGCTTGGCCTTCACTTGTTATGTGATAGTTTTAGACCTTGCCTGTTTGCTAATTTCTGTAGACCAGCATGTTAACATGCAGAAAAAGAAGTGATAGGTGACTTGGTATAGAAACTATAAATCCTGTGTCTGGAGAGGTCTGAATTGAAAATAATTGGTTCAAGGCATTGTTGGTTTCAATTGGGAAATTAAAGTACCTATACCCTGTAGCATTGATCTGTTTGCAGAATTCAGCATCTCCTCAGATATTTTTGCATCTTTGCAACTCACAGGGTGTGAAGCATAATGATTCATGGATTCATAAACTGTTCCTTTGTCCCTAGCAAATAACTACTCAGTCAGATTTAGTTGATGTTAAATGATTTCCCACAAGTAGCCTTACATTGGAATGTGGTATATTGTTTCCTGATACAGAATGTATTCCGTATGAGCTTTCATTTTTTATCAGTCTGTCTCGTGTGCTTATTGTTTCTGTTCCACAAGGTTATAGCACCATGCTGGCAGGAATCTGTTTCTGTGTTTGGCTAGCATGTTGTGAGTGGGTACTTGCAGTACATTTCTAATGCTAACTACCCAGAGTTTTTGCAGAGCTGATAGGTTAAGGGCATAGTTTCCGGTAAAACTGCCTTTTCTTCAGACTCCGGCCTCCAGGTCCAGAGGCCACTTGTGATCAACTGGCTATAAATTCAGAGGTTCCTACTGGGTTTCCTCTCAGAAAGTGCTAGACTTACAGTTTCATTACAAAGAATACAAAACAAGATGATGTACACAGGGTGGAGTCTGAGAGGGTACCACACGGGAAGCTTCTCTGTGCTCAGGATATGTCACCCTCCTGGTACATTGATATATATCACAAACCGAGGAAGTTGACCCAAGCTTAATTCATTGATTAGATACAGTTGACTCACTGGCGATGTGACTGTGCTCAGTGTCCAGCCCCATTCCTTTCCCTAGAGATTGGGAAGCTAGAAAGCCCCAACCCTCTGATCACATACTTAGTCTTCCTGCCATTTATCTAGGAGGCAACTTGTTAGTGTAAAGTAAGGTAAGGTCCAAGAGGTCTATTGTGAATAACTAAAGCGCTCCAAACACTTGGAAATTCCGAGAGTCTAAAGCCTCTCTCCCAGGAAACAGGAGCAAAGACCAAACAATTTTTTTATATAATGATACTTAATAAATGTGAGCAATCAAATGAATTAATAGAAAGATACTAAACCCTCAATTAATACTTAGTATTCTGGGGAAAGCTTGAGAAAGAGGACAGATTGGCAGCTCCAAACTATTGTAATATATGCGCTGCCAAAGCAAGCACGGCTCCAAGCTGTTTTAGGTCATAGATTTCCTTTCATTCCTCAAAACCTTTTGTCTTCAAATGTAGTAGAGTTAAGACCATGTTGCTGATGTGGTATGACCATATATAGCACTTTGTTGTGGTATATACCTCTAAAGATAGTGGTGTGTCTGAAGTTAGGGTAAATAAGCACAAGATAAAAGAATATTAGAATAAAATCTTAGTTTTTCTTTGAAGCTTTTTATTTTTAGGAATTTGATTTCAGTTGATCTGCTACAGAAAAATCGTAAGTGAGGAGATGCCACCATCTACAAAATATAGTTTACAAATGGTATCTGATTTATTACAAGGATGATGTATTAGTGGGGCATGGTGGTACACACCTATAATCCCAGCACTCTGAGAGGCTGAGGCAAGAGGATCACAAGTGAGCCCAGCCTGGGTGTCTTCTTAGCGAGACCCTGTCTCAAAATTAATAAATAAAAAAGTGGTAGGGATGATGTAGCTCGGTGCAAAGACCCTTAGTCCAAACCCCAGTATTAAAAAAAGAAACAAAGAGGAGAATTTGTTAAGATATGGTGCTTTAGTGATGCGTTATTTGCTGCAAGAAAGTGAAGACTTTGGGGTTTTTTTTTATATTCCACATTCTTACTTTGTTTGAGGGCATTAAGTCCTGTGTGTTACTGTTTTCAGTGTCAGGCATCTTCTACAAGGCAAAATGATAAAGGAGGAAATAACTTTAACTCAAAGTTCTGTACCTACTCACATGTTGGAATTTTCTTGAGCAAGGAGTAGAAAGTACTTACCTGACATGGGACAGTTTCATGAAAATTTGAGCCCTGTTTGTTTCCTGAATTTCTCTCATTCTGCCAATAAACATGGGAAATGTTGCTTTAATTTTAGTCATACTCCAAGTAAAAATAACTCCTGGCCTATCAGAAGTGCCCAGAAAGATGGATCATCTTGTATCCAGTGCAGTTTTTAGAAAGATTGGAGCCCTTTCTGAGAGGTAAAGAGACAAGTTGAAAGGTTCTCTACCACGATAGTGATTGAGGCCAAGTTAGGAGGGCAGTTATAAAAAGGAACAGGAGAAGATACCTGTGAAGAACTTTAAGAATCAAACACCTCCAAGCACTGGGGCCAGGACATAGAACACCATAACTGGCAGGCTGAGATTATCTTCTTCTGACCTTTGAATATCCTGTCCCCTCTTGCTATGGGGAAATAAGTGTGCCATCCCATTGTCTACCTTTTCCTGTAATTCCGTTTTTGAAGTGATTATATTCTGGAACCTGTTCCTTTCCTTTTTTATTTTTTAATCTCTAAAATCCAGGAGAGGATTTGTGGGAAATTTTGTGTATGCAGTTATACATATTTAGAAGACAGAGCAAATTACATATATTTTTCTGCTATATAAGTTGCTGAATGACAAATGTTAAGGAAAAAAACTAGAGAGTATAATTCTAATTTTTACTCAGGTATTTCGAACAACAAAATGACTCTTTGGGAAATAGGAGCAAAGGGGGTTTATCCTAATTTAGCTGTCTAGAAAGCGTAAGGCTGCTAAAAGGCTGCAAACTATAAAAATTTGTAATAGAGTTTTTCCTCCCATCACCAACCTCTAATTTGAACTGCCTAAAAGAAAGGCAGAAATGTCTGTATTTGTACAGTAACTGTTTAGATTTCACGAAAGATTGCCACCCTTTTTCAAGAGCCAGAAATCACAAATCTAAATAGAATATGCAGTAATATTTTGAGTTCTTTTTGTGTAATTTTCTTATCCTACACAGTAAAGCCCATAGGTTTCCTTTTGTTGTTGCTGTTGCTGCCTTACCACAGATTTCTGCTAAACAGAGATAACACAACCTAAAAAACGAATAAGCAAGCCAGTCTCTTTCACAAGTAGTTTCTATAATAAAATTGCTAGGATCCATGCTAGAGAGTAAATTCTAGAAGTTCGTATGTGCAAAATGATCTGGATTTCCCAGCATTATTGCTGCATTTAAGCAATGATGATGAGAAAATGCACCGTTCTCAGAACAAAGGATTCTAAGCAGAGAAGAAAGCAGGAGAATGGAGAGAGGTGAAGTTGGTTGGCTACAGGACCTTCATTGTAACCCAGTGAATAGCACACAATTGGGAAGGGGGCTTTTGAGTGGATGCCAGCGAGGGTACCCCAGATCCCTGGAGTGAGATAGTAATTCTTTTTTCTTACTCTCTGTACCTAGCAGCAAGTTCTGCTTTCTACCTTCAGAATGCATCCAGTATCAAACATTTCTACCTTTTCCGTTAACCTGTTACAGCCCGAGGCATCATTGCCAAATATGTGGATCGCCACAGTGGCCTCCTAATTTCTTTCTCCGTTTCTCTTTTTCTCTCTGCATGGTACGTTCTCACAAAACAGCCTGAGTGATCTTAATCAAATTATGTTACTCCCCTCTGTCAAGTCCTTTATTGAATATATTCCACTCAGAATCATTCTCTTCATAGTCATGTCAAACTCTTTCTCACCTTGGAAATTTGGGTTGTGCTCTTTCCTTTGATTTGTGCAGCTCTGGGCTCAAACATAACCCCCTAAGTAGCACCCTCCGCTTGATCACAGCCGTGATCTTTTTAATGTGCTATTGAATTCAGTTTGGTAATCTTTCGGCATTTTGATTTGTTTTTGTGGTGGTAGGGATTGAACCCAGGACCTCATACATGCTAGACAAGCACTTTACCACTGAGCTACATCCCCAGCCAGGTGGTAGTTTGTTGGGGATTTGTGTATATATGCTCATCCAGAATATTGATATAATAATCTTTTCTCTTGTAATGTTCCTTCTCTGGCTTTGATAGTTGGACAGTGCTGCTTTCACAGTTTTGGAAATACTCCTTCCTCTTCCATTTTTTTGGATGAGTTTGAGGACTGTATCAGTTTTTCTTTAAATATTTAGTAGAATTCAGCAGTAAAGCCATCAGGTCAAGGCTATACTTTCAGGGATCATTTCTATAGTGTCATCAGGTCCCAGGCTTTCCTCTGATAGGAGACTTTCAATTACTGATTCAGTGTCCTTACTTGTTATTGGTCTGTTTAGGTTTTCTGTTTCTTCATGACTCAGTGTTAGTAGGTTGATTGTGTCAGGCAGTTGACCCACTTCTAGGTTATCCAGTTTGTTGGTGTATAATTCTTCATAGTAGTCACTAAGTAGTTCTTTCTTTTGATGGGGGGAATTGAGACAGGCTCTTGCAACTTTCATTATCGTTACTGACCTCCATTTATAAGAGAATTTTGAAAAAAGTACTGGTTTCAAAAAAGATTAAAAGGTTTTGTTTTGAATAAGAAACATTTTTTTTCTGTGCATGTTAGGACTTTAACCCTTCACCGTATTTCAGAATAGAAAAGGTATCATCTCTTTTGATGTGCTTCAGCTTCGTAATAAACTGATGGAATGTAAAACAATCTGTGCTGAACAAGAAGCCATAGCATCCCTGACATTTTAGAGACAAGTGTTTGGTTTCTGGAACTCCTGATTGTACGGCCTCGCTCTGGGCAATAGTACAGCCAAACTAAACTCTTTTGAGAGAGGTTGTCTTGTCATGAGTGTGCCACAGTTCTTGATGCTCTAGATTGCTAAGCACCATCAACTCCATCAAAACTGACCTAGACTGGTACTTGGCTGTAACTATACGTTTATATTAACAAGATCTGTTTTTGTTTGTTTGGATTTGGGTTTTGTTTTGTTTTTGTCTTTTGTTGGAATACTGGTACTGGAGATTGAACCCAGGGCCTTTACACTGAGCTGCATCCCCCGCCCCCTTTTTTTACTTTTTCATTTTGAGACTGGGTGTAAGGAACTAAGTTGTCCAGGCTGAGCCACAGTCTTTTGATCCTCCTGTCTCAACCTTTCAGAGTGCTGGACTTACAGGTATGCTCCACCATAGTTGGCTAGTAAGGGCATTTTTAAAGACTGCTATTGTATTTTTTGTTTTGTTTTTTCAAAATCCATTTGTAATCAATGAGAAATTCCTCTTGCCCTTACTATCCAGATGCCATCCTTTCCATGCTTCTTGATACTCCAAAAGAAATAACCTAAAACACTCTTGAATACTGGTTGTCTTGTGTGTAAGAGATTTTTGTGTCGTGGGAGATACGTGTCTTCTTTTCCTGACTGATGAATAGAGTGGCTCGGAGCTCTTAATCTGGCACAGTTTAAGCAGCGTTTTCCATATAAAAGTTTAAGAGTGTACTTATTGTCAGATACTAAAGAGTCATAGGAAGATGTCTGAGCGTTTGGTTTGATTTGGAGTACAGAATTCCATTTTTAGCCATGTGAAATTATAGTGCAAGAAAGACCTCCTCTTCTCACGAATAATTTAGTAACCCAAAATCTCTTTAATTTTCAGTTGTGCCCTTTTCTGACCAAAAAGAAAAACTAAAGAGGGCTGAATTGCTCTGGGGGTTTTGTTTTCTGGCTTGTTTTTTCTGACTGACACATAATAACTGTACAGAGTTAGGGTTTTTCAGTAAGAATATACAGTGTATAATGATCAAATTTGAGTTGTTGTTATTCGTGTTTGTCACCTCAGACGTCATTTCTTTGTAGTAAGAATATTCAGAAGTCTCTCTTCTAGCTATTTTGAAGTGTACAAAGTATTATTTGTCAATTGTAGTCCCTCTACTGGGCTGTGAAGCGCTAGAACTTAGTTGTATGTGTGGCCTTGTACCCTTTGTGCTGTCTCTTCCTGCTCTCTGCTGGGGGTTTTGTTTTTGCTTGTTTGTGTTTTACTTTTGTCGTTTGTGTGTTCCCCATGGAACACACACACATTGGTACAAAGTGAAATTTTTCCTGTTTTTGTTTTTCCATTTTATTAAAATACAGATGGGAAGGAAAATTCTAATCGTAAACATTATTTTTTAATGGCCATCTGCATATTTTTTTAAGAAAAAAATGTAATATTGAGTCAAATACCAGTAAACTTTCCAAAGACCTTCTGTTTCTTTGATACTTTCATATATTCTTCTCTTTCTTGTAGGCCTTTGAACTGGCCACAGGCGATTATTTATTTGAACCTCATTCAGGAGAAGAGTACACGCGAGATGAAGGTGAGTCCGCTTGAATGTCTGTGCATGGTAATTTCCCTTTCTGTGTGTGGCTAACATCATTTGTTCACAGTAAAGAACCTTTGTAAGCTTATTAGTGTGCTAAATATATATAAGTAGAAATATGAAAGATATTTTATTTTGGGTGTCAGCTATACTGTCTGTCTTAAAAGATACTAAAGAGCTCTAAAACAGGGTTAGACAAAAGTCACGGATTGGTTAAACTAAAACTTTTTGTTGGTTAATTTTTTTCCTCACTATCTAGTTACCTTCTTTTATAGGTCAATGACTCAGTCTTTACCCAGTTTGAATTACCTGGTCATCAACTCATTGCTCATTTATGCCTCCAACTTTATTTGGAAATTAGTAATTACAATCTGTGAGCACTACTTGAATGCAGAGGCTATGTTCTATTAATGTAAATCCTGTAACACCTTTTTTTTCCCTTTTCTGAAAACTAAAGCTATCTTCTTTTTTCTTTTTAGATGTTACTGAGAATTAGAATTCCAAAATGTAATGGGTTTAAATTTGTGGTACTCTGTGGGAAAAGCCCCACTGTCATTTGTTCCATCTGGGAGGCTGTGGAGCCAAACAGCTGTGTCTGGTTTTCCACTGTGGGACAGCCACATAACTAGATGAGTTAATTTGAATGGGGGGAAAAGTGGTTAGAGAAATGTTTGACCTTTTTGTGCTGTTTGGGGAGCATTTATTTTGTCTTCAGGAGTAAGGAGGGTTGCTCTAATGGGCAGACGCAGCACAGTCCAATGCGAAGAATGTGTCCTTCCTGTACTTTCCTCCAGGCTTTGTGTTCCAGACACTGTACTCCTCAGATGTGCTCCCCTCAAATGTTAATAGGCAGTGTTAGGACAGCTTGCTAATATGTCTAACAAATGCTGTGCGGGAAATGTTGAGCGAATTCCCTTAGCTAAGTGCCTATTTTGGTAGGTATGGTTTGGACATGTTCATATCTGTGTGTGATATTTATGCATGCCCCTTGTTAAAAGATACTATAATTACTATCCATATACATTCCTTTGTTTTTTTCCTTTTCTCTGCTTGCATTCTTTCTGGGTTGTAAGTTTAGAGTTACAGGTTTATAGTGTTTTTTAAATGCCCTAACATACCTGTTCGGGGGGCAGTTCATTTTTTGTTTTTCTCTTACTTCTCTAGACTATAAGCAGTAATATGTACAGTAGAACACACATAGTGGCTAGAATTACATTGAATAGAATCCAAAACTGCCAAACTAAAAATTAAATTATATATAAAAAGTCCCAAGTAAGGAGACAAGAGAGAACCACCATCCTTAGATATTTAGATCCTAATTTTTTCTTCCTTCACTAATCAGTACTAGTAATCATTACATCAAATGTCAACCTCTTTGTAATATTTTCCTTCAGTTTAGCCTCGAAGAGCAGGAGAAAATAGTTCCTTGGTATAAGAAAAATTTTAAAAAGAACCATTAGTTCATGTGGAAGTTTACAGTAAAAAAAACTATAGTCTTATTTAGTTCTTGGTATTCTCATCTTGGTTGTTGTTAATGGTAATTTATACAAAGCCATTTATTTTCAGGCCTTGCCCAAAACCAGAAATTTTTTAGCAGTTGGGTACTTGTTATCAAACATAAACTCAATCAATATTACTCAAAGGTTGAAGTGAATTTTTCAGGCCCTTTTAAAATAATACCAGTAGGGGTTGGGGATTTTGCTCAGTGGTAGAGCACTCACCTAGCAAGCACAAGGCCCTGAGTTTGATCCCCAGCACACAAAAATAAAATAAAATAATGCCCCTAGATTCTTTGAGATCAAGAGAGAAGAGCTGATACCTACACAGACTCCCAGATGATATGAATACCTCTAGCCATGGTATTTACCCTAGAAGGTACATAATTGGAAGTTTTTTAATGACCTCTTTTTAACCCTTAATGATTTTACAATAGGATTAAAGGCAATTATAAAAGCTCTTGTCTGACTTCGAGCCATCATTTTTCAAAACTTCTCCATGTACTTAATTTCTGTCACATGAGGAATAAAAGGGGTTGGGGGTTAGGGATTTAGCTCAGTGGTAGAGCACTTGCCCAGCAAGCACAAGACCCTGAGTTCAATCCCCAGCACCAAAAAAAGAATAAAAGGGGCAGTAGAGCTGCCTGGAGGTTTGAGTACTGGCCAGTGCCAAGCTCTCCCTCACTAACAGTCTGCCCACATCCCTGGCAGTGCTTAACAGTCCATATTCACATTTTGACAGTTACTAAGTCACCCTGCATAGGAAATGTTAGTAGCCTACGGTCAAGCAGCTGCATTTTAAAATGTTTGTACTAACTTCTAATTAATTAAAAAGCATGGTGGGAAGGGGGAGCTCTGGCTAGACATGGTAAGATGTGGGTTTTCATTTGAGTTCCAGCATTTAGCCCTGAAGCTTCAAGTAGACCAATTAGTTTTTTTGAAGTTCTACTTTTTTCATCTTTAAAATAAGGTATTAGGGCAGGGGATTTAGCTCAGTGATTAGAGTGCTTGCCTTGCAAGCACAAGGCCCTGAGTTCGATCCCCAGCACCACCAAAAAAGAGAAAAAAAAAAAAAGGAAACATAAAATAAGGTATTAACCTTTGACCTATTTTACCGGATGGAGTTGTGCGTTAACTCCATCAAACTGTGACTTTGTTGTGAGCATTCTTGCATATGGTGACGTTTTACTCCTTGAAGCTCAGAACAGGGTTGTAAATTAATAACATTTCTAGAATTCCTAAAGTATGTAGGCACTTTTTTTTAACCTTACCTAAAAAACCCACCTGAACATAGATATATAAGCAAAATAAAAATAAAGTTGTACGTAGACCTCAAATCCAGAGTGCCGCCTGTAGCTGTGATCATGTGACCCGCCACCTGAAATAATTCCCGGCCTTCCCAGGCTCCCCTTGAGTATCTTGGTTTTATCTGAGTTGCTTTTAAACACTGGCCCTTGAAAAAGCTATTCATAGACAAACCTCTTTTGCAGCTTGTCCTTGATCCTGTCCTTCTTAGCCTCCTATTTGGACCACATTGTGCACTCTGTAGAGCTGATAGGCAGAATTCCAAGACACTTTGCCCTCGGTGGGAGATATTCACAGGACTTCATCCATCACAGAGGTAGAATTACTAGCATGAGTTTCTACCTGGACTCCAGAGATGCAGCTTCAGGAAACTGAGCATTCACACCAAGATTGTTTTTAGTTATCACTGAAGTTCTAGCAGAGTGGTTGCCTGAGGTTTTTTGGAATTGGTGTTAGATGGGTACAGTCCACTTCTTCCCATTTGGGACAGAGAGCAAGCCTGGAATGCTTTACAGAGAGCTGTGCATGCTGTTCTCTGTACCAGTGTCTAGAGCTGCGTTTGTTACTCCTGTTTTATGTGGTTTTTTTCCTCCCCTCTTGAAATACCTGAAACATACAGACCACATTGCACTGATCATAGAACTTCTGGGGAAAGTGCCTCGCAAGCTCATTGTGGCAGGAAAATACTCCAAGGAATTTTTCACCAAAAAAGGTAAAACAAATGTGATTGTTCCCAGACATTAAGAGGGCAAAAGTGTTTCGAAATGAAAAGGTAGGTACAACTGGGTGCATATTCCCGATACCTTACAGAAAGGTGAGCCCACCAGAATGCTGGGCTGCGGCTTAGCAGAGGGAGCTGAGATAGAGTCGTCAGGAGCAGAGGCTGGAGTCAGAGTGTCGAACCCTAACTGCTGCACTGCTTTTGACACAGCCTCACTATGCATCAGTGTGCTGGTTTCTCTATGGGGAAGATGTATTCTCATTGCCAGTTAGTTAATACTTGTGTGGTACCTGTGACATAGCTGGTTGCTTGCTCCCACTTTTAGAAAATGGGCAAATCTTTGCTGGCATTTGATCTAAGAGCTGCCCCTACTGAAGGGAAAGGAGTTTCGTTTAAGCTTCTTGTGTCAGAAACTACATCTCACTCAGCCTTGTATCGTAGTGTCACCTAACACAGTCACTCTGACACATTACTCATACAAACTAACAATACTTTGCAGTTTTGTAAGGTTGTATGATTACATGTTAATGAAAGAAACAATAAAACACTCTCATTGAGTGTTTGACTTGATAATGTATTTCTTACACATTACAAATAAAACAGATATGGAAACCTAGCCTAGAAAATCTAGAATACCGTCTGGGCTCTTTTTCTCCATTGTGCCGTGGTTCCCCTTTTCCTTACAACCTCTGCACAAGTGCTGAGAAAAATGATTTCTCTGAACCCTTAATAGAAGGTGTCCTCAGAAACATCCTTTCCTGAACTTTTTGGGTGGGAAAATGGTGAAATGTTTCAAAGAGTTCTTTCTTCTATGCAAAGTCAGGTTAAGTTGTGTGTGTGCCAACTAGGTGATTAAATAGCTGTTTGCTGCCCACAGAAGAGAGTCCAAATAAATGCCATATGTGAAAAAATTCTCAGAGCATTTATTTTAATAGCCATTAATAATTGACCCACTTAGCCAAGCACAGTGGCGTGCACCTGTAATCCCAGTGCTCCAGGAGTCTGAGGCAGAAGGGTCACGAGTTTGAGCCCAACCCGGGCAGCTTACTGACTTAGTGAGACCCATTCTCAAAATTTAAAAAGGGCTCAGTGTAAAGGCCCTGGATTTAGTCCATAAGACCACCAGAAAAAGAGGCTGTCTCAAAAAATTCTCACTTCAGCCGAGCACAAAGGCACATGCCTATAGTGCCAGCTAATCAGGAGGCTGAAATACGATCACTGGAGCCCACAGCTTTCTGACCACCCCAGACAACACTGCAAGACCCTGTCTCCTGAAATTGTCACTTGAGGGCTGGGAGCATCACTCAGTGGTAGAGCATTTACCTAGCATTCACAAGACCCTGTGTTCAGTCTCCAGCTCAGATCACTTAAGTAATTAAAGTTTCAAAGTATGTTGCTGTTGTATCTAAAATCCATACAGGGTTTATTCTTTCAGTCTTGTCACTTACTCATGTTTGACATGGTGTTAACTCTATTTTTAAATCTCTTAAATCACTACCTCATTCTGAAGCAACATTTACTATATTATTGAGCCAAGAAAAAAAAAAGCCACAAAGTACAAGCAGAGAGGAGTTTTGGAGACTTGTTTTGTGGTGCTGGGGATGAGCTGAGGGCCTCATACGTGCTAGACAAAGGCGCTACCACCGAGCTACATCCCTGGCCCTTGTAATTTTTCTTGGAGATGAAATCTTGCCATATTGCCCAGGCTGGACTTGAATGTACAATCCTCCTACCTCTGCCCTCTGAGAAACTGGGATTACAGGACAAATTCTCCTTAATATATGAAAATAAACTGCCTCTGGTGTCACGTGAGACCACATACGGACCTTACATGTAATGATATAGGCAGTTAGTGTTCACTTTAATAAATAACTAGTTCCTGATTCCTAGGCATACCCCATTTGAACTGGGAATGGGTGTTAATTCTGTGTACAACAGAGACTAGTTATTTACTTTAGTAAAAAACTAGTTTCTAATTCCCAGACATACCCCTTTGAACTGGGACCAAAAAAGATACCTGGAGTAGAAAACAAAACATTTTAAATTTTTAGGACTGTATGAAAAATAGAGAGATGTTTCATGAATGGAACATTAGATTCTGATTGCAAAATTTGATTCTTTATAGACTGCCTGGATTAGCTCCTGGATTTCCACAAGACGGTCTTGTCACTTGTTAATGTTGGTCAGTTTCTTTTGTACTGTCTTCACCGCAGGTGACCTGAAACACATCACGAAGCTGAAACCCTGGGGCCTTTTTGAGGTTCTAGTGGAGAAGTATGAGTGGTCTCAGGAAGAGGCGGCTGGCTTCACAGATTTCTTACTACCCATGTTGGAGCTCATCCCTGAGAAGAGAGCCACTGCTGCCGAGTGTCTGCGGCATCCTTGGCTCAGCTCCTAAGCCTCGCCTTGCCCACAGCAGCAGAGATCACTACACTGACTGTCCGTCCTCCTCTCCAAGCAGTTTCCTCTTTTTAGGGTGAAGCTCTTTCCTCAAGGGAGTCTAGTTTTTTTTGGGGTTTTTTTGTTTTTTTTTTTGTTTTTTTTTTGGTTTTTCTCCCTTAAACCAACATGTTCATTTGGGTTTGCTTACTTGACCCTGTGGAGATCCCCACACTTTGGGTGTCCTGAGTGAATTTGGCCATGGTGGGGCTTTGCCAAAGATTAGTGAACTAAAAATGTAAAACAGCCTCTTACTCTATATTCTTGGCTTTATATTAGGACATCCTTTAAATTATAAGCACCCTCTTTAAAAAGAACTATGAAGAGGTATGAGCCCATCCTTTTATTCACTGACTCTGAGAGTCAAATTTTCTAGCATATCTCTTATTGCCAGCATAAGGATGAGGAAGGAGGGGAATGGGTGTTAATTCTGTGTACAACAGAGACATTAAACTTGCTGTATCCAGGCTATATCATGTTCCTGGATTGTTTCTGTTGTTTTCTATGTTTTTGTTTTTTCTTGCAACTTTTAAACTACTACCTTTTTGAAAGAGCTATATAAAAACCAAATTTGGGTACCATTTCATCACACTTCATAGCACTGTCATATTCCTTTCCTTTAATTACTCGAAGATCCTCAAATCTTCAGGTTGATTTTTTAATGTAAACAGAAATGGAACCATTGAATACTAGTTTCTTGAGAACCTCAGGTGTTCAAACACTCCTCTCCTATGTGTCTTCTGTTACCCTAAAAACAAGAGCTTTTTAATTGACTGGTTTTTGTTTTTTAAATCCCTGGCTGGTACTTTACTTGCTGCACTTGAGTTTATTGCCCCGTAACTAAAGACTCAGGATGACACAAGAGTGGAGGTCTTGGTTTTAGAGTTTTCCCATCTAAGGAGAGAATGTCCTAGAGGTCTGATTCTTTTCCAAACAGTTCTCTGCTCTATTTACAGCTTTTCATGTTGCCCAAAATTGTGGTTTTAAGCAGTTTCCCTCTGTGGCTTTGCCATTCTCATTTTCTCAGTGTTGGAGTCTTGAATGAAACCCTGGATAAATGAACCAAGGGGAGGGGTGGGGTGGCACTTTTTTCATTGACTGTTCTTGCCCATTGGCTTTTTAGCCATTCTCTGCTGCTATTTCCTTATATAATGTAAGTTTATAACTGCAGTTCTGAGATGATTGACATGTACTTGAGGCTTTGTTTTTCCCCTTAATGCAAAAAGGCTTTGCGAATTTCCTATTAGGATTGGCCTCTTGTAGACTTGCCCAGCCATGACATACTCCTTGGATAATATTGAGCAGTAAAAGAAGGGCAGGATTGGGGTCACAGCATGGACCAAGCGGCCTTGGAGAGTACAGCATTCTCTGGAAGCAGCTGTGAAATTTAATTTACAGAAAGCCAAGGAGAGGCAACATGAGGCTCTGCTAGCAAGCTACCAGTGAAACTGTTGGATAACCAACTTTCTGTGTAAGAGATTGGAATCCATTTCTGTCATTTACCACCACCAGCGAAAAAGGAAAAAGTGGTGGTGTCTATATGCAATCCATTTGACTCATAAGTGTATTACTCTGAGGAACTGGCCAACCATTCATCAGATCCTTGATTGGTTACTCCTGAAATCAGGCATGTTCCTGTAGAAAGAATTTTAAGTCAGGCTGTCTATGCACCTATCAAGAATAGAGAGAACAGATGATCTCAAACAACGGCAGGGCAATTCTTCAGCAATCCTAACCCACTCTGGGTTGTCAACTGTATTCACATCTAAAGCAATAGCAGACTTAACTGCAGTCTCTCCTACTTTGTAAAGTCTCAATTGTGGAATTACAGAATTCAGATGATGGTATTCATGTGAAATAACCAAAAGACACATACGCAAACAGAAGGCTGTGTTTTAACAATTAACATGACAGGAATTTATAACAGGAGAGAGAACCTACAACTTCATTTTGGAGATCTTTCCCACCAGATAAGGGCTTTCCCCCTGTCACATAAGGAGCCAGTCAATTAGAAGACTTGAAAAGAGGCAACCAGAGACCTGAGATCTTGATCTTCATGTACTCCACAAACCTTTTTTGAGCTCAATCATAACACTGTCAAATTGCCGTGATTTCACTAAAGGATTTCTATTTGCTGTTAGTTTAAAAATAAAGTCCTGATACATTTTTATTCTTTCTACTGAGTGCATTGTCTGTTTTCTTTACAAATGCAGCACAATAAACAAATTATTTAATAACCTACATGCTTCCAGAAATTTCTGTTTATTTTTACCCAAGATGATCTGACCCGAGCAGCTGGAAGAAGAAAATAGTTGAATATACTTTTTGGACTTAACTATAATGTTTTTGTAGGGTGCATGCATGTGTTTGTGTTTGAAAGTACTAACAACGCAGCATAGCAAAATGGAGAAAACACAAACGTGAACTCTTCCTGAAGAACTGAGCTCATTAATACCATTGTACAGAGGTTTTCATACACTTGTCTAATTTACTCTTTAAAAATCTTTAAAACAGAGCTGCTGGACCAGAGTAAGCGTATTTTTAAGACTTAATAAACTTACCTAGAGAGTGGTTAGACTTTTGTCTGTATGCCAGCAGTGTTTCAGTGGGCCTTGTAATCTCATTTTATTCCTGGTAGCTTGCTTGCCCCCCAAAAAGAGTACTTCGTTTTAATTTGCATATTTGATTGCTAGTGAGTGTTTTATGAATTTTATTGACCATTTATATTTTATTTGCCTGAATTACCCAGCCCTCTTTTGGGGTTCTTAGATGATGACTTAAGACTTACTTATTGAAGATGATGAATTTTTGTCATTGCTTCATGCATTTTTCTAGGTTTTAATTTGCTTTTCATTTTTATTTGTGGTATTTTTAGTGTTTGCATAGAAAGTGCTTTCCCACCTACCCCTAAACTGCATAAACTGTTCTAGTTAACTTGTTTTAATTGTGCAGTCTTGAGACGTGCTGTGTGTTCGTAGCGTTGGCCGGAATGTACCTGAGATTGATTATTCTTAGTGTTTACCAGACTGACAGATTCAGGCAGCATCTCCAAGCTCTGTGTGAACCTCAAACTCCCCGGGGTTTGAGGAGACCTTCAGTGCTGTCGTAGGAGAGCTCAGACCTGTCTCGAAAGAACCAGCAGACCAGGTGTCCACAAGGAAACCACTTAGCTGCTTATTTACTTTTTTTAATAAATAAGCCCTCATGATAGAGAAGCTTTTAAATACTCAGTACTGTGGTAGTTGGCGGGAGCACTGGTAACTTTATGCTCTTTCATGATCTTCAGAATATTAATGAAGTGCAGGCCTTAAGATCTAAGAAGGAAGCTTACTCTTTGTCACTAAAGACGTTTTTAAGAGTTGGAATCAACTCCATGTGTGAGGTGCATTTATCTTTACGTCCTTGCAGGAATATTAACCTGTATATCCCACTTACAAATCTAGAACTTTTGAGAGTATGTTAAACGCTTAGAAATTTTAGCCAGCGAATGAAGTTTACCTTCGTGTCTAGTTCTGTTTATGGACTGTACCATTTCTTATAAGGGGAAAAGGGTTTCTAATACTATGTGTAGATGTCCAGTTTGAATTTATAGTCTGCTGTGTTCAGTTTTTATCATATTCTTTCCCTTTGTCCTTAATGGGGATCTGGTTTTTGCCCCTTTTAATGCCGTGCAAGCCTTACACTCCAAGTGGGGAAACTGGACTATTTACAGAAGCACTGTGTTCCTCATAGTTGTGCCACTAAGATCGTTCTCACTGCTTTGAGTTGATGAGATGCAGGAGGCAGTGGTGGGTGTTGGAAATACAACAGAAGGTCCTGCTGGAAGGATGAGGTTGACGTGAAGTGTTGAAGTTCTTCCGCTACATTGGTTTACTGCAAACACAGGGCTCCCACCAGCATGTAAGGCTGCCAGAATAACCTTTGTGCCAATAAACCATTCTGATAAATGCTCATTTCAGCAGAAAATCGATGGAATAACTGAAAAACAACTTTAAAAAAAAAAAAACTACTTTTAAAAGGGCCTTTAGTGATTCCTACTGTCTGGTTTTCATGCCTTTGTGTGACCTGTTGCCTGTAGTGTGGGCTGTGTGTTTTCACTGTTTTAACAGAATAAGCTGAAGATGGGATATCATTTCTAGAGCTAGGTTACAAGGGGCTGTGGCTTTTGTTCCCTCCCTTTTCTCATTTTTGTTTTGAGACAAGGTATTGCTATATAGTTCAGGCTAGCCTCGAACTCGCAGCAGTCCTCCTGCCTCAAGCCCCTAAATTACAGGTGTGCACCACACGCCTGGCTCCTCCTCTTTTGGAACCTTTGTTCTGAGGAAGCTAGCTGCCACCCACGTGGCCTCATAGACAGCCAACAAAGAACTGAGACCCTCAGTCCCAACAACTGCGCAAACAACCACTGAGTTTGGGATTGGATCCAACATAAGTACAGCCTCATGAGAAACCATGAAGTGAAAATACTTAGCTAAGCCTTGCTGGAATTCCTCACTCACAGAAATTGTGTGAAAGTGTGTTAAGCCACTGAGTTCTGTAACAATTTGTCAGACAGCACTAGGTAACTAATACAGTGCTGTAATACAGTGAAAGTGTTTAGGATTTCCTTTGAGTTGCCACTTGAGCCTTCTAGGGCTGCTGTTGAGAAGTGCCAGCACCATGGCCATCTCTAGGCCCCGCCCACGGCGGACAGGCAAGCCGGGAGTGAGGAAAGAAACAACTTGGTAAGATGCCAATTTCATTGATTTTTATTCTGTATACTTTCAAAGATAATGAGATTCGCGGTGCCTTTACAGACTAATTTAAAGGTAGAGCCACTTGAAAAGAGCTGATAGATACCTGAACCAAAATTATTGTTAAATCCAGTTTCTTTGAAGATAAAGCAAAAGGTGGTACGCTGTTTCATGTGACGCAAACGGATTTCCAGGCTTTCCCCAGCACTGGGTGTTGGGTAGACAGCTTCCGTTTTGGTGGGACTCACTGTCCTGGCAGGAGAAAGGTGCAGTGGCAGGCAGATGCCCATGAGCCCCCAGGAGCTTCCATGGGCCACCGTAGTTGCCGTATCAGGGAGAAGTAATTTGAGGGTGGAGAGACTTTTAGAAACTTCTTATATGGTTAGGAAGGTCAGAAAGCTACAGAATTTGTCAAATTCTGTAGTTTCTCAAGCTTAGATAAAAGAAGTGCTTGTCACTTAAACAATTTTTCAGCAAATAAAATCATAAATGTGACTGAACTTGTACACCAGCTGCTAGGGGCAAAGGGACAGTCAAATTCGATGGTAATAGTTCTCATCACTAACTATTGAGGCTGGGGATTTAGCTCAGTGGTTAGAGTGCTGGCCTAGCAAGCACAAGGCCCTGAGTTAGATCCCCAGCACCAAAAAAAAAAAAAAAAAAAAAAAAAAACCACAAAACCAGATGCTTCACTGGGATTATTTGTCCTAGTCTACCTGAACTGAGCAGGGAACAACACTAAGTGCAGTAAATGCCCAACAGCCAAGGACAAGAAAATTTCCCACATCACCTGATGAAGCAGAGTTCGGCCAGCGTTTACTCCCTCTCCACCCTGGAGAGACTAGTTCCCCCAAGCACTTTGTTTACTGACCCCGTTCACTGCAGGGAATCAACAAAACCCTGTTTCTGTGCACACCCCCGAGGCAGGGCATTTACTACTGTAAGGTGTGAGCTAGACTGAGGCTTGCGGAAGATGCGTTCAGTGTGCCACATCCAAAGCTCATGACAAGAAATGATGGATGTACGTAACAGATTTCTGAATCTGGTAGCCAGCTCTGGCTGGGTTAGGGTGGGCACTAGGAGGAGCCGTGATTTTTGTTCCTAGGAGTGCGGGTCTCAAATTAATCTCGAGAGGTTTTGCTTGTTACCAGGGTGGTTTGTGGTGCTAGGCTGGAATCCAGAGCCTCAGGCATGCTTGGCAAGCACTCTACCACTAAGCTGCACCCCGAGTCCCAGGAGTTTTAGATCCTGTGTTTACCTGATCATTGTTAGACTTCCTGATGGATGTTAAAGGATTCAGGTTCTGGTGATGTCCCCTTACCCTTCTCTGAGCAGCAGCAAGAAAAAAGGGAGAAGCCAAAAACCCCCCAACCCTCAGCCTGAAATGATCCAGCACATTTCCAGCCCTCTTCATCAGTAGCCCTTTTTTGAGTGGTTAGCGTTTTTCTGTGTGTATTCCATTAGCAAAGCTGTCAGAGACCCACAGTCCCCCCATAGGGTAAAGTGACTCAGGCCAGTGAGAGAGCGGGAAGAAAACGTGGCTCTCCGGTGCAGTCTCCACCTGAAGAATTCTCTGCAAGCAGCAGGAGGTCTGGCTCAGAAGAGGGCTTTAATCCTGTGGTGAAAGGCTTTGTGTCTCAGGCCTGAGGTAGCCAGGAACAGGAAAGCTGGAAGGAAAGAATTTCTGTTTCCGAAGAATTAGATTCTCTTATTTTCCATTGTCTGGGAAATAAATGATCTGTGAGGTAAGAAACACAGAAGATTTGCAGCATTATAAAACTTGACATTTTCGAAAACCAATTTAAAACAAAAATGTTTGCTCACATGCTAACTTCAGACATGGGAGTTTCCTCATTTGTGTATTAGGATGGTATTCGTGCCCCCTCTGGTCTTTTCTAGTGCGGTGGGGGTGCAGATGTATGGTTACCTTTGGATTCAGTGATTGCCCTTGGAAATTTAGCAGCAGCAGCAAAACTTTATTATCCACAATAGCAACCCTGAATGTCTAATAATCAAGGTCTGGTTTAGAAAACAGTGGTATAGCAGTGCTGGGAATTTGTGGCTTTAAAAATTTGTAATAATGAACATAAAGACATGAAGAAAAAACATTTCAGATGCTCTAATACAGCACTGTTTGTCCATGTATGTTCTGTGTCCCAGGATGCTGGCTAGAAAGGCAGTGTCTGTAGCAGCCTTGAACAACATTGTAGCAAGACCCCACCTGACTGCACACTGAAGTTTGAAAATCAAGCTCTAATGGTGTGGGGGTGATATTTATAATTATTCAAAACTGTATCTGCTGGGGATTTAGCCCCGTGGTTAGAGTGCTTGCCTTGCAAGCACAAGGTCCTAAGTTTGATCTCCAGCACCAAAAAAAAAAAAAAGAAAAGAAAAAAGAGAAAGAGAGAAACCAACAAAACAGTGTATCTTTTCAGTCAAGGATTGGTACTTTGCAAAATAAAAATAGTTGAAATGGAGGTAATCCCTCCTCCCCTTTACCTGGCCTGCTATAGGTCCTCCTCAATAAATGGTAGCTGTTAGGTACACAAATAGCAGGGTTTCTCTCTCTCTCTCTAAATGTATTCCTTAATGTTAAGTCACATTTTAGAAACTAAAAGACAACAAATATGCTGTACTTCCTTTTGTTCTTTGGTGGTGGTGTTTCGTTTTTTGGTTTTTATTTTTTTGTAGGGGTTGCTGGGAATTGAACTCAGGGCCTGTGCTTGCTAGACAAGCTCTCTACCACTTGAGCTAAATCCCCAGTCCCTTGTGCATCCTTTTGAAACTGGTTAACTCATTGTTTTTCTTTTTGCTTCAGCTATCAGGAAGTTAAATTAATACTCAGTATAGTAACTCTACTAGCCTAGCTTTCTTCAATACTTTGTTCTGTCTCTTTGATTTTCTATTAGGTTTTCTAGTATATTTCTTACAAATCACTTAAAAGTCTTTCTGAAAATAAGAGCCTGTATGACATAATTTCTAAAAATAATCTATTCTTATTTGCCAGGCTCCACCAAAAAATGAGCTCACGAAACTAACCCCCTGTCTCTTTTCAATTATTTCTTCTCTCTTTGTTCTTTTTTCACTTTTCAGAACACAGCTAGGCTGGGTGTAGTGGTGCATGCCTGTAATCTCAACACAGGAGGCTGAGGCAGAAGGATTGCCATGAGTTAAGAGTCCAGCCTGGGCTACGTAGTTTAAGGCCACCTGAACTATATAATGAGGCTGTGTCTCAGACACACACCTAAAAATAAAGGCTTTGTTTGATCTCTCTCCCTCCCCACCCGCCGAGCCCTGGAAATCTCCAGTGCCAAATAACTCCTGGCAAGGTGGATTATTGGTTCACCCCAGGCCACATCAAACCCCCTCCATTCTGCCTAAGTATTCACAAAGGAAGCAGCAAGCCCCACCCCTTCTAAAGGCATGCAGACTACCTCGCAATAGAAATTACTCACCGACCTGCCAGCTTCTTCAGACTTCCTCTGTAATGAAAAAACAGTATGTATTTTACAGTCATGCCTTATTTTTAGAGAAGTTCCCTCTCACTACTCCATCTCCAAAATAGACCAGATTCCTCTGACTCTGAAGAAAGCTTGCACATTTTTTGCTCGTGCCATTTATCAGCTCATAATTTTATATTGCATGATTGCCTCCCTTACCAGACTAAGCTCCAACTTGGACTTCACTCACCTCTGTACCCCCAGTGCCTAAAGGTGCGGGCAAGGGGAACACAGCAATTGCTATTGATTGGATAGGTGAATGATACAAAAAATACCCGAAAGTGAGAACTGATTAATTAACCAGCTATCATGTGTAGGCTTTGTTAGTGCTTTGCTATCAAATCCTTAACACAATCTTTTATTAATGTAATTCACTAACAAAATTCACCAAAGTATAAAATGCAGTGGGTTTTAGTATATTCACTAGATTGGACAACCATGATCACTGCAGTACTCCAAGACATCTCCATCACCCAGGAAGAAATGCTGTGTCCATCAGTAGTCACTTCGAGTCCTTCCCCTCTTTCTCACACCAGGAAGCTACTAATCTGTCTCTGTGGATTTGCCTATTGTGAGTACTTTGTGTAAATGGAATCGTAGGTATTCAGATGGAAGCCAGTCTTTTGTGTCTGGCTTCTTTAACATAGTGTTTTCAAGGTTCACCCACATCGTAGCAATTATCAGTACTTCATTGTATTTTATGGCTGTTTAATATTTCATTGTATGGATAAATGCATTTGTGTGTCTTTTTATTGCTGAATTGTAGTTCTTCATATCTCCTGGGTCATAGACCTTTTTAAATTTTATGATTTTCAAATATTTTCTACCAACCTGTGTTCTCTTTTCATTTTCTTAATGGTATCCTTTGAATCACAAAAGGGTTTTGTTGTTGTTGTTGCTTTTCTGGGGGGCTTTTGTTTTGTTTTTTTGCTTTTGAGACAGGGTCTCACTATGTAGTCCAGGCTGGTCTGGAACTCACTGTGTAGTGTGGGTTGACCTTGAACTCGTGGTGATCCTCCTGCTTCAGCTTCCCAGGTGCTGGGATTCAGGCATACTTTTTTTTGTTCTTTTGTTATGGGATTTTGGGGGGGGCGTTGCTGGGCATCGAACCCAGGGCCTTGGGCTTACTAGGCAAGCACTCTGCCACTGAGCTAAATCCCCAGCCCTATCAGTTGTTTTTGGGGGGTCAGTTTTATTTTGTTTTGTTATTTTGGTGCCAGGGATCAAACTCAGGGCCTTGTGTTTGCTAGGTGAGGGCTCTACCACTTGAACTAAATCCCCAGCCCCAAGTAAGTTTTTAAATTGCAACGTGTGAAGCTTCCAGTTTTGTTGTTCGTCAGCATTACTTTGACCTCTGAGTTCCTCACATTGCCCTGAGTTCTAGGCTCAGGTTGCCAATCTCTGCAAAAGGCCAGATGAGAGTCAGGCCGGCATTGCACAGACTCTGTGGGCCCTTTCAGGAGCAGCCTTGAGCCTCCTCATCCATGGACATGGGGTGTCCTTCCGTTTATTTATTTCATTTTTTTCTGCCGTGTTTTATAATTTTCACGTTCAAATCTTGCACTTCTTTTGTTAGATTTATCCCTGAGTATTTTATGCTTTTCGATGCTACCGTAAATTAAACTGTTAATTTCATTTTCAGATTGTTCATTGCGATGGTATACAAACAATAGATTTTTGTGTATTGGTCTTATATACTGCAACTTTGCTGAGACTATCTCAGCTATATTCATTTTTTGGTGGATTACTTAGGATCTTTCATGTGTAAGATCGTATCTCTGCAAATAGGTCTGTTGTGTTGTTGTCGTTTTACACTTTCCTTTCGAAATGGGTTTTTTTAAGTCTCTTGCCTAACTGCCCTGGCTATAACGTGCAGTAGAGGTGAAAAAAGGAGACACCCTCATCTTGTTCCTGGTATAATCTTTAGAATTCATTTCTTAGGTTTTTGCTTTATTTTTTGTGTTTTGACTTTTACACATGAAAAAAAAACCTTCTCCACCACCCCACCCCCCGCCCCTTGAAATAGGCCCAAATGAGGAAACCAGGGCTCAGAAATTACATAGCTTCTGTAGGGTCACCCAGCTCTGCCTCCCACCCCCAAAGCAGGGTTGGCAGCCTCATCCTCACACAGCCTGTGTGTCTGCTTTCGTCATTTCACTCCACACAGGAGTGAGTGGCATTGCGGGGTTAGCACTCTCCTTCATACTGGAAAAACACAGAGGTCAAGGGACCTGGAAGAACTAGGACCTCCACTGACTCCTGATGCCAACTTTACACTCTGACAGAAGAAATGGAGGCCTTCAGCGAGGCACCGGATGTATTCAGAAAGGTTATACAGCTGTTTGTCCAAAGGTTATAAAGAAGAATAATAAGGCAAGTATTCTTTTGTATGTTGTATGACAGCGAAGGAACTCAAATGCAGAGAGAAGAAAAGTCCGAAAATACTGAGGACAGTGCAGATGGGATCTGAGAGGAGAGGGTCAAGGAAGGAGAGGAAATGAACCGCCTGATTAGGAAGGAGAGTGTCAAATCACAAAACCGTCTTATAAGAAAGCACTTTAAAGAGGATCTACGTAAAGCTGGGGAGGTAGCTTGGCGAGGTAGCTTGCCTAGCATGTGCAAGGCCCTGGGTTCAACCCCACCAAAAAAACACAAAAAACAACAAAACTGCATTAAAAAAAAGTCTCTGACTGAAAGAATCTCTTCTGAAAAGAGAACGCATATGGCTAAAGATGCTTCCGTATATGTGTCCAGTCACATTCCAGGCAGACTGTGCCTGGAGCCGAGCACTAGGCAGAATGCATCCAGCAGCACCCCTGCGTCCTCCCCAGACAAGCCCCCTCCCGGAGGAAGAGCTGGCTGTCAAGTGCCACCAGGGTCCCCAGCTCCAACACTGCCTGTCGGGGTTGCTGTGAGGAGTGAACAGAGATGGCCCTGTGGACAAACGTTCTGTCACTCTTACACATGGAAAGAGGCCCAGTAAATACCAGCTCCACTTCCCTTCCGCATAGGGCACTCGAAGGGAGCCAGGAGATAGCTAAGGAAGAGGCTGGAGAAAGAAGGGAGTGCCGGCCTGCCTCGGAGCCTATTTCTGGGCTTGATCTGAAGCAGAAGGTAACCAAGAAAACAGCTGGGGAAAAGGGAGGGTCCTCTTGGAGTCTGCTTTCTAGATTCAGCTTCCGAGTTAAACATTAGCCTGGGACGACCAGGGTGCCCAGGTCTAAATATAACAGGAAAAAGTGACTCGATAACTTAGCTGATACCCAGTTTCTGGGCGCGTGTGCCCAGAGATCTGTAACACTTGCCAACCCTGACCCTAATTATGTCTTTGCGTAGATTTGACACAATCCTCCTCTGGGCTTCAGGTGCCACGACAGTCCCTTCAAAGGCTATAAGAGGTCAAAACTCCCGGGCCCCACAGAGGAGCTGAGCTGAGCTACTACTGGCAGGAGTCACACCTCAGACCAAACCCTCAATCCCACCCTGAACCTGAGGCTTAGGACCCTCAGCACCAGGACTCCTCATGGCCAGCGGCTCTTCTCACTGGCCCACTCTCACTCTTTCAGATAAATCCTTCATCCTGCTGCTACTGTTAGGTGTCCTGCCCAGTTCTTTGTTGAGGACATTAAGAACCGGGAAAACCTGGGTATAGTGGTGCACACCTGTAATCCCAGCACTTGGGAGGCTGAGGCAGGAGGACTGCCAAATTTTAAGGCCAGTCTGAGCTAGATAGTTTATTCAAGGCCAGTGTGAACTGTGTAGCAAGACCCTGTCTCAAAAAACAGCAAAAAAAAAAAAAAAAAAAAAAAAAATCTGGACAGGATCCCCAACCCAACAACAAACTGACCCAGGCCTGAGCCATTTCTCTGGCCCGGAAATCCACCACAAAGGAAAGAAATCTTTCTCTTCTCCCTCCACTGGCCCAGCTCTTCCTGGACATTTGAATTCCACCTTTAGCCACAGAACAACTGCGTGAGTCTTCCATTTCCAAAGAAGGGCGAAGTTTTTCCGATTACTCCCTACAGAGCCTCGGGCCCCAGGCTCAGTCAGACGAGTCCTGCTTCTGGGCCCCTCGGTGCCACTGCATCTCTCTGAACCTCAGCGAGCCTCCCACAGGACGTGTGCTTGGCCACAGGGTGCGGGGAGCTTGGTGCTGCCGCTAGTCCGGGTCCAAGGGCTGACGGGGACCACTGCGGGGAAGGAGGTTGCAGAGAGAGCCCTGAAGTGCAGCAGGTCCCTGCTAGGAGGAGGCACCTCAGGGTGCTAGGGGCATGAGACAGCACAGTGTCCCTAGGAGGGAAGAGATGGTGGGGAGGGCCCGTCAGCCCCGCAGACCTTTGTGATGGGCGGGTAGGATTTGGGTGAGATGGCATGGAAACAGGATGGACATTGGAGAGCCCCACGCTGCCCTAACCCAAGGGATCCTGGGGTTCCCTCTGTACCTCAGGAGCTGTCACTTCAGCACCCTTCCTGGGCAGTTTTCAAAGTGTCCCCAGCGCTAACCTTCCCCTCCTTCCCCAGCTTGTCCCCTCTGCTCCTGTCATCTCTCTCTCTACCCACGAGATCTACTTAGCTCCTTGGGCTGCATCAGGGCCCTCCCTGTAGGCACTGGGGACACTTCTGTCACAGCCTCTGCTGCCCAGGGTTTCTGCCACCCCATTGCCCACCTGCCTGTGGCCTTCCGCTGCCCTTCATCCTCAGACAGGACAAGGACGGCATCTGGTTAGTGTTGATGTCTCCATCCAGGAATCAAGACTCAGGTGCCTGGCGGGGAGGAACCACACAGCCTGCTGGATGCCTGAGCAGGGGACCCCGTGTGACAGAGGACACATTACCTTTTCCGTCTGCCTTGTAGTCATCAGGTAGGAGCTTGTCCTGCCGGTAGCCCAGCACGAAAGCCAAGAAGGAGAGGATGAGGGCATCGCCGATGCTGAGGATGGCTAGCATGAAGGCCCAGCGGATAGTGCAGTGGCCCAGCGTGTACTTGCCCGTTTGCTCCCCGCACATGCGACGCACCTCGCTGGAGTCCCAACCATCTGGGTAGACCAGGCAGCCAATCATTAGACCTGTGGCTGAGGGGACAGGAGGGCGTGGGCAGTGTCGGGCTGGTGGCTGGCCCGCTGCCTCCCACCCTGAATGCTCTTGTCACGTCCTTGTCCCTGGCTTAGCCTTGTGTGGCACAGGAGGCAGCACCTATCATCCTTGTGGCACACACGTGGAAAACCTGAGGCTCCAAAAGCTAAAGCAGGGGCCCCGGGACCACGGTCAGGGTGGAGCCAAGCGCCTCAGTCAGTGTGGCATCCACCAGGCCCCCAGCTGGTCCTCACCCTGCACTCGGCGAGGCACCACTGACCCAGCTCTGACCCAGCCCGGAGAACTCACTGTTTGCTCATATTTCAGCCTCTCTGAAACAAGTGTAGTAAGAAAGGGTCACAGTTTTGATTAGCAGCGCTTTTCCGCTCCACAGTCTGCCGCACACTGGTGTGTGCTATGGCTCACGTTCTCAGATCCAGTGAGCACAGGAAGGCTTCCCGGGCCCCATCCCGACTTCTTCCTGGGCGCCCCATCCACGTCAGCCAAGCAGTCGCCCATGCGTCCCAGACTTAAGAATCTTCTGGAACATTTATTTTACGTGTTTACAGGCCTTTCTCTCAGTAGGAAATGTGAGAAACACCAAGCCACACCACCCGATTTCAAGCCCAGCTCCTTGCGGACCAGCTGTGTGACTTACCAGACAATACCACTGACTGTTAAGGCTGCAATGATTGCGAATGAGTTGAGACTGGAAAGGCACCTAGAACAGTACCTGGCACATACGTGCACAAGAAGGCACTGGGGGAGTGTCAGCCACTCTGCACACCTCCCCTGCGCCTCCACTACTGGCAGCTGTTAATTCCGTTCTCCCCGTCTTCCCTCACTTCTCCATCCCCTTCCCACAAAACCACTTCCCCAACCTTGGCTTCACTGGTAAAGCACGGACGGGCGACACAGTCCAGTGACATGGCCCCACGCTCACCTGTGCCCCTTTCCCACCCCAGCCCTTGCCAAAGTGCTCAGTTCCAAGGCTGTGCTCTACCCTGCAGCCCCCAGGGAAGCACCCCGTGGACCCCAAAGCTGCATTCCCTGGACTTGGCTGGTTCTTGCAAAGAAGACATAAAATATCAAGATCACGGTCCCGCCTCCCCACCTGTACACCTTCCTTTGACATTTATAGAAGAAGCTCACTTATGTAGCCCTTTCACAGACCACAGGTCAGTTCACGCACCCCGGCTGCAGGTCTGTGAAGTCGCCCGATGCTAACATCCTCACCTTCCTGATAAGAGAGCTGAGATCTCAGAGGAGCCAAGTGACTTGCCCACCAGTCATCCAACGGGGCAGAGCCAAGACCTGAACTTCTATCTTTTCTGACTTCAAATTCCTTCACTCCACCCCATGCCATAACACCTCTCCAAAGGGCTGAAGGTATCTAATGGTGACATTTCACACTTTTAACAAACTGAGGGACAAGGACACTTAGTGTAAGAGAGGGAGATCACCTCTCCCACAGCGATCTGGTAAAACCTGTGTGGTTGGGCCCTTCCCCAGGTGGCTGGCCTGGCTTTAAGCAGCACCCCACGAATGCCAGGGGCACTGGTGAATGTGGGAAGGAGCTGCCTTACAGACTTCTTGTGCTGCCCACCTCTCCTCTGCCTGGTCCCCTTCCCCTTCCCCTTCCATGTGTCTCCCTATGGAAGCTCTGGGAAAGGGCCTCTGCCTCCCCATGGAAGAGCCCCACAGAAGAGGGTATAGCCATGACAGCCTACAGATGAGGTACAATAGATCAAATATTTAGGTCCTCCAAATTCCACATGATGAAATCCTAACTCCAGTGTGATGGTATTAGAAATCAGGCTTTGGGGAGGGAACTAGGTCATGGGGATGGAACCCTTGTGAATGGGAGGTTGTTACTTTGGGCCTTGCAGCCCCCCTTAGGGCTCTGAGTAGAGGCCAGCCTGGTGTTCGCAGGGTGCTTACCTTTCTGACTTCCATTCATCTGTAAAACAGACTAGTACTGACCCTCAGCAGGGGTGCAGAAATTAAGTGTGATCAGGTATGGAAAACACCTCTCACAGGGTCTGGCACATGCTAAGTGGCCAGTTAATGTTGATCGTTGCTCTTGTCGGCAGTGAAGTCAGATGGAAGCCACCCTGGAAGATGCAATGTCATCAAAGCTGTTCACAGACAGTCCAGGAAGGAGCTGAGATCTCACTTCCTGGCTCCCCTCCCACACTGTTAGGCAGGGCTGCGTGACTTCCTTTGGCGGGTAAGAGGGGCAGGAGCACTGTGTGTATTTCTAGGCCAGCGCCTTTAACTGCAAGTGGGAGACCTTCCAAGGCTGTCTTCCCCTGCATGATAGTGTCAGCCAGTGACAGCAAGCTCTGCCAGCTTGGGCTCAGAGGGAAAGAAGAGCCCCGACTGGTCCCCAGGCAAGAAATCAGTGTTTATGTCAAGCCACTGAGGTTTGAGAGCTGTTTGATACTGTGGCATCACTTCCTCCTGACTGATACGGTTTTCTGTGTTTTTCACATTTACTATGCAGGGTATCTTGCAGGCATTACATCGTCCTGTCCTCTCAAGAGCCCCACGGAAGGGGGTACTGTGGTGACAGCCTACAGATGAGGTACAATAGCTTGAATATTTGGGTCCTCCAAATTCCACATGATGAAATCCTAACCCCAGTGTGATGGTATTAGAAATCAGGCTTTGGGGAGGGAACTAGGTCATGGGGATGAAACGCTTGTGAATGGGATTAGAGCCCTTATAAAAGGGACCCCAGAGAGCCTTCTTGCCCCTCTTCTCATCCTTTGAAGACATAGCTAGAAAGCAGCAGTCTGCAACAAGAAAAAGGCTCTCACTGGACCTGAACCTCTGGCCTGATCTCAGACGTCCCACCTCCAGAACTGTGAGAAATGAATTTCTGTTCTCTGTGCCCCAGTCCCAGATCTCTTGTTAGGGCAGCCTAAACGCACTAAGACATGGGCTTACCAAGACTTAGAGAAGACAAGCAACTTGCCTGGCCTGTGTTCCTCAGTGCCACACTCAGCCCACACCTGGCATCCAAAGCTCAGCTAATGTTACCTAGCTACAGCCCCGTGCTGCCCCAGTCGCCAGTCCTGCTCTGCTCCCCACCCAGCCCTTCCCTGCTCCCCACTTTGTGGGCAAGGTTAAACTACTTGGTTTAGCCTTCCTCAAATGGACGTATCTCCCAGCTGCTGACCAAGGGGCTCAGCCCCTCCTCGTCTCTCCCTTCCCCCACACAGCAGAATGGGAACATGAAGCCACTTTCACCCTCACCAACATAAATGTTTCATGGGCTGCCACCTGGCCCCCTCTGCTATCTGTGTCTCCTGCTCTGTGACCCAGATAGGGACTGACTCAAATGGCTGGGTGACGCCTCCCCCACCCAGGCCTTGTTGGCCCTGCCTGCTTGGCCAATGGCATCTGTCACAGGATGCTGGGGTGGGGGGCAGCACAGAGAGTGAGAGAGGCACAGTGTGTCCAGCATCCCATAGCCTGACGTGGAGGATCTGCAGACAGGCACATCAGCGTCCATCCTCCTCCTCTTCTGCACAAAACTGCTAAGTCTTCATTTCCCCTTCTTCCTTGCTACGGCCACCCTCTCCCTTAGCATGCAGAGAGACTACAGAGGACAGAGGGATGGTGAGGGGACCGGAGGTGAGACTGGGGCCTGAGGGTCTGTCCCTCACTAACTGCCCAAAGACAAGTTACTCACTAGCAACCTTCTCTGTTTAACCACCTACTGGGTGGTGATGAGTCTCCTCTGGATGTAAACATGGGCCTCAACAAAAATGTTTCTGGAATAAATCCAGTTTCTCGGGACCCACCACCTTAGTTCGCCTAGGACCTCAGTCACCAGCTGGTTGGCTACAGCCTGCCAAATCCGACTCTCCCGCTCAGCCTGAATCCTCTTCTGCGTTGAGGGTGGGGTGCAGCTCTCTGGGGTCCCCTCCAACTCTGCAGTCTTAAGTCTGTGTCTGGTATTCCGGATTCAGTTCCCTGTTCATTCCCCCATGACAGCACCACTTCTCATTCTAACCAAAGATGTCAGGATGGTTTCACCCTAACGCTGGGTCTCAGGCACTGTTCCTGGACAGCTGCCCCACATGGACGGCTCGTGTACAGTCCTTGGTGGGCAGGGACCAAGGGACAAAAGGCTGCAGACAAGGTTTTCTCCATCTCTTCTGGGCTCTAGGGGAGAGCAGGACCAGCTGGCCCAGGGCCCAAGAGGCTGGTGTGGGGCAGGAACAAGAAAAAGGCTGGGGAAGCCCTGACCTCTGGATGCTACCAGTGGTCGCCTACCTCACATAGCTTTACAGGACCCTGGGCAGCCTCCCCTACCTCACAAAATACTGCTCTATTTGCTGCCTCAAGTATAGAATCCTGCACTTGGGGAACAAAGACTCGCTCTCCAATGAAAGAGAGGAACTGAGATGCAAGTTTCCAAGGGAGAGGTTGTGCCCAGTATGATAGTTATACTCCCAAATCAGTGGCTGACCTTAAAACCATCCATGAGAGCAGTTTGAGGCTGGAGGGAGGGGCGATCAGAGGGGTCTGGGTATGCTTAAAGGTGGAAGAACAATGCCCAGAAGTGGGGAGAGGTTGTCTAGGAAGTGACTGTAACTGGCATCAACTGCTGGCCCAGGGGTGGGTCCTACTCCCACAGGGATGACAGTGGACGCTTCCTTCTTTCTCCCTGCCAGAGCTGCAGCAACCTCTGGTGTGCTGGCCTGGGAGAGTCAGGACACCTGGTTTCTTCTACCAGGAGCTGTGTGCCCCTGAGCAAGTCACTTCTCTCTGGGCTCAGTACCCCGAAACTGAGGGGATTGAACAGTGTGGTCTCTGAGGTCCTTCTTGTCCCGCCAATCTTCTGCAGAGGGTGAGTGGAAGACCCTCGACAGAGGGCAGGAGGGTGCGGCCACCGCTGCGACCAGCGTGGCCCGGGCCTTCCCTCCTGCCAGCCCACTCGCTCACCTGCCGCCAGCTGCATCCACGCGCAGATCTTGTAGACAGTGGCCGTGTTGCACACGAAGAACAAGCTGAAGCAGATGATGGAGCCGATGATGAGGAACATGGCCAAGGCCACGAAGAACATGGCTGTTTTGAAGGCTCTGGAGGGGATGGAGGAGAAGTCCAGAGGGCCGCCTTTGCAGATGAGCTCCGAGGACAGCACGTTGCCCACGCAGTAGGAGAAGAGGCCGAAGTACCCGGCCTGCGGCGTGTTCACGCTGTCGCCGATCCAGTAGGGCTGGATGAAGAGGGCCATGACCAGCACTGAGAAGCAGATGGTGAGCGTGCCCCACATCACGCCCACGGCGCGCGCGTTCCGCACGTAGTTGGTGTGGTAGATCTTGGCCGCCTCCTGCGCGGGCAGCAGCTTCACCATGGCGAGGGCAGCCCGACGGGCTGGGGCTGCAAGCCTGAGGCTCTGCGGACGGAGGCCCAGCCGTGGGTCGCTCCTCAGCCGGGCCTGGGGAGGAGGCTGAGTCAGGACGCAGGCGAGGTCCCTCCGAGGCGGGGCAAGACGCCGAGCAGGTCAAGGACCACCTCGGTTTCCTCGGGCAGCTTGCCAGGTGCCTGTGCCTGCCCCCGCCTGGCCTGTCCGGCCCGCGGCCTGCTCCCAGGCCCGGTCCCCGGCAGCCGGCGCCGCCCCGCCCCGGCGTCCCCAGCCCGCGTCCCGGAGCCCCGCCCCGCCGCCCCGCCCCCGGCCTCCCGCCCCGCCGCGCCGTTTCAGCACCGCGGCCAGCGCCCCGCCGCCGCAGCCGGCCCCGCAAACCGGCAAAGCGCCGCGCGGGAAGGCCGCCGTCCTCACCCTGCCGGCGGGGCGGGCGACGCGAGCCGGGAGGCTGGGACTGTGCGGCCGCACCCCGAGAAGAGCGCCGACCGCGTCTCTCCCCACCCATCCCCGGCGGCCGAGTCGCGCTGCAGACCCCCGACCTCCACCCCGGGGGTCGGGAAACCTCCCTGATTGCTTTCTGGTCCCACCATTCAGTCAGCGACTGCTAAGAGCGTAGTGTGTACAAGGCCATGTCGGAGGATGTCTTTTAAGCCAGGGCCCCAGATATTAAAATGATAATAATATATAATAATGAAAAGACAGAGCCCTTGTCCTCAAAGACAGCTAGACACACGTGCAAGGTATGCAGTGTGTATTTATCTACTACATGATGACTAATAGCGCGATAAGGAAGCGACTACAAAGCACAGCAAAGAACATCTTCGCGAGCCTTCTTACACCTTCACACACGCTCTTAGCTCATTCTAATGCCTTTCTCCCCTTGTTTAAATATTTTGGTTGCAGTTTTTTTTCCCTTTTAAAAATACATATTCTTCTGAAATATGTGGTTAGTGTAGCAAACTAAGAAATTTCAGGAAAGTGTACATAAAAAAAGTAAAAATCCTTCCTAACGCGAACATCAGGAGCTAAGGAAAGATAAGATGATCTTAAAACACGGAATTTGGTTTGAGACAGATCCAGATTTGAGCCAGTCACTAGCAAAAATCGGGATGACGAAGGTTTAGGTGATATCTGTAAAATGTTTAGCCCAAGGATTGCATGTGAGTGTTCAGAAATGCTGACGACCGGCTGATTGTGGGGGTGCAAGCCTGTACTCCCAGCACTGTGGGAGACTGAGGCAGGAGGGTCTCAAGCTGCAGCCCACCCTGGCCAAATCAGCAACTTAACGAGACCTTGTCTCAAAAGCAGAACAAAACAAAACTTTAAAAGGAACATAGAGCCGGGCACAGTGGCATATGCCTGTAATCCCAGCCCTTAAGAGACTGAGGCAGGAGGATGGCTTTGAGTTTGAAGCCAGCCTCGGCTATGTAGTGAGTTCAAGGCCAGACTGAACTACATAGCGAGACCCTGTCTCAAAAAAAAAAAAAAAAAAAAAATAGGGGCAGGGATGGAGCTCAGTGTTGCAGGCCCTACTTCACTGTCCAGCACCACCCCCCCAAAAAATCCTGCTGCTCATTATTATGTTTATTTCTGTTAACATTTGGCGGGTGCTGGGGATCAAACTCAGTCCCTCGCGCTTACTAAGCAAGCACTCTACCACTAAGCTAAATCTCCAGTCCCTCTGTTAGCATTTTGGCACATTTGCCTGCTTCTGTACATACTACTTTACACAGTTAGATATACAATTTTATATAAATTTCTTAAATTTAGCATTATACCATTAATATTTTTCCCCGAACATATTATTTTTTTAAAACATTAATTTGGGGGGGGTGCTGGGGATCAAACTCAGGGTCTGGTGCTTGATAGACAAGTGCTCCGCCACTGAGCTAAATCCCCAACCCCTAGAACATTAATTTAATACTTGTGTGGTGATACAGAGTATGTACAAATGTACAATCCATAGTTATTTAATCATTTCCCCTTCAGTGTGTTTTGGCAGTTTCTACTTTTTCACTGTTCAAATCATTCTGCTGTGCACATATTTGTACCATTTCCTGTATATTTCCTCTTTCCCTTAAATTTCTCCTTCGGTTTGTGGCCATTTTCAGCATCAGAACAGGAGTTCGTGGAAGGCGTCCCTGGTGGCTCCGTCAGACTGAGAGTTTTCCAGAGTGGGGGCTGTGTCGCCCTCCCAGGGCACAGGCCACACCCCTAGGGGCTGGCGACCCCCTTCCTCGGCTGCCCAGCACACCTGCCCCACTGAGAGCAGCAGGGCACACAGACGGGGCAGGGCCGAGGGAGTGATCCGGCCTTCTGGGGGCTCTGAATTGGTGGTGGGCCAGCACAAGGGGAAAACCTCTGTCGCTTAGTTGGGCCTTGGCAGCATCTCTGAGAAACAAGAGTGAGCGCTTCCTGCTGGGCCCGAGAGCCACCCTGAGTCCCGTGTCACCTAAGACGGGTCTCCCTGTTCCTCCAGCTCTGCAGCCCACCCAATATCCATCTACTTCCTTCCTTTTGCTTCTATTAGCCAAGTAGGTTCTGACTGTTGGCACCAAGGAGCCCTAGTGGATCCAAATGTCGTCACCAGAAAGGTCTAGTGCGCCTCAAGCCTGAGGGAGAAGCCCTGAGCCTCCCGTTTAGTCCAGGACTGGGAAAAGGCAGACCTCGGCACAGAGCAGAAACAGCGGCGGACTAGCTGTGAGCACCAGGACGCACGTGAGCTCTGAGCGTCAGCTCCTGCAGAACTGAAAGGAACAAAGAGGTCAGGAGTATGGAGGGAGCCGGCCACTTAGGCTGGCACTGAATAATGTCAAGCAACACAGCTCAAATGCCTAGATGGTTGATTCAAGGAATAAAATGAAATTTGAGGCGTGTATGTGACACGGCTCAATCTGCTAAGGGTGTTGCTATAAAACAGGATTATTAAAGTATGATTCGGGTGACGTGATGGTGCTGAGCGCTAGGCCGAAAGCCCGTCCCATCTCCTGAGCCATCCAACAAGGTCACGCCAGGAACTGGGGAATTCTCACCTGCATCCCAATCCTTGAACTAAAAGTTAATGTACTAGGAAGACTGGAGCCAAAGCTTCTGGCATCCGAAATAATAAACCCCAAACAGTACTATGTTCCAAGGGAGCTACCGGAATTAGTAGTATCAGTGACTCAAAAGATGAGGGGTGGTGACGCCTGTCTCCAGTGGACGCTTGTCACATTGCACAGTCTTACTTTTGTCTGACCTGCATCTTAACCCCTTCTTATCTGGGGGTGGCACCTGCTGTGTGAAAATGCTGGTGGGGCCTCCTCTTTTACTGTGGCTGCAAAACAGGCCATGATCCCTTTTCTCTTGCCAGCTCTAGAGAGAACACCGGGGAGTGCTGTGGCCCAACAGCCATTCCGGGCGGCCCTCAGGACTTCAGGGAAGCGAAATCCTCACGGAAGGCAGAACATCCAAAAGATCCACATCCTAACCCCTAAACCTGTGGATGTTATTTCATTTGGGAAAGAAGTTCTTTGCAGATGAAGCTATAATAACAATCTCGCATTAAGGAGATCCTGCAAGATTATCTAGGTGTGTCCTGAATCCGATGAAAAGAAATCAGAGCACACAGAGATGACAGACAAGAAGAAAAGGTGATATGACCACAGCAATAGACACTGGGCCAAGGTGGGCATAGCTGAGGAAGCCAGCAACCTCGGGAAACAAAAAGAGGCTTGGGCTGGAAGTGTGGCTCAGTGGATCCAATCCCCAGCACCAAAAGGAGGAGGAGGAGAAGCAGGGGACAAGAAGGAGGAAGAGGGGGAGGGGGGAGGGGAGGGGAAGGATACTTCCTCTTGAGGGTTTGCTAGGCAGCCACAAACGCGGAATGGAGAGGTCCCCACCGCTGTTTCCTCAGAATCCTTCCCTTTCCTTGGTAACAAATCTGCTCTGTTTGGAGAGGCGATCCTCCCCATTCCAGAGACCCACTGAGCCCTGCCCTTGCAGGTCACGGATGGGGGTTAGGAGACCACAGTTAAGTCAGTCTAATGCTCTCAATGGGAAACTTGCTTTGTTTTTGTTTTTAAAACAGGATGTTGCTGTGTTTCCCGGGCTGACCTCGAACCTCTGAGCTCAAACAGTCCTCCTGCCTCAGCCTCTCAGATGGTAGGACTAGAGTCATGCACCACTGTGCCCGATCCTTGAATGGGGCGCTGGACTCTTGGAGTCCCCGCCTGCCCTCTGCTCTGACTCTGTAGTTGTCGAGTGTCCAAACCCACGAGCCCCTTTGCAGAACCGAGGCACCTATGTCTATGGCTTGGGCAAAGAGGAGGTGCTGCAGGAATCCGGGGGCTTCGGGGGCCCCAGGAGCAGGCATGCAGCCAGCTGGGCAGACTCTGTGTCTGTATGTGTCTGCGCAGGCGTGCGTGTGTGTGTGTGTGTGTGTGTGTGTGTGTGTGTGTGTGTGTGAGACCAAAGTCTACTAATCCACTGAGAAATCGCAGCACACCTGTGGAAGTTGCTCTCTGACTGACAGATCCGTCCGTCCTTCCCTCTGCGAGCTGCTCCTGGCACACAGAAGCTTTCTTCCAGGGCTCCCCTACTTCCTCCTTGCAGACCAGCGTGGAGGCGGCCAGACACAAGTCTACATCCCAGGAGAGGCCCTGGGTCCCACGTCCCTTCCCTCTCTCCCCTCGTCTTCTGTGGCTGGGCCCAAAGACGGCCCCTTTGCTCGCACAGCTGCCGGGGGCTGGCCCTGGGCACTGGGCAGATGGTGAAGAAGGCAGCCGGCAGACAAGAGGATGGGGAGGTGTGACACCGCCTCAGGGGCCACCACTGCAGCGTAGGACACGACCAGGAAGAATCTTGCTTTTTTCTTTGGAGGTACTTGGTGTAGCAACATATATAGGAAAGTCTCGAATGCCAAGCACACATGTTATCAACACCCAGGTTGAGATTTAGAACGATCCCAACAAGGTAAGTTAGTTTTGCCTCCTTGACTTTCAGGTAAATGGAATCTTGTCTTCATTCTTTTGGGTGGATGTTTTCTCTCAGCATTCTGCCAGTGAGATTGCCCCAGGTATCCCAGAGTACTCTCTTTACACTGAGAAAGGAGTGGCTCGTTTGTTTATTTACTTGCTGTTTGCTGGTTTTCTATTTGCAGTACTGGAGATTGAACCCAGGGTCCTTACACTGAGCTACATCCTCAGCCTTTAGGTATTTTTTATTTTGAGACAGAGTCTCATAAACCTTATGAGGTTTTGGTACAAAAAGTCCTAATTCTTGCTTACACTTTGGAAGCGCACAGAACTGTCCAGGGTCTCTTTATCACACTCTGTGTTTGTAATGGGCAACACTCCAGTCTTCATCCACTGGGAAGTTGCCTGTGACCATCTACGAAAAAGACTGGTACATGTTCACAGCTCCACTATTAAAATAGGTCCCCTGGGGCTGGGCATGGTGAAGCACACCCATAATGCCAGCACTTGGGAGTTTAAAGCAGGAGGATCGTCACAAGTTCAAGGCCAACATGGGCTACACAGTGAGTTCAAGGCCAGCCTGGAATACATAGTGAGACCCTGTCTCAAGAAAAAAAGAAAATAGGTCTCCTGGGCTCCTACCTGGCCTGCAGTCTTGCCTTGGAGAACCACCCTGATGACCTCCACGTGGCTTGTGCCCCAGGGACTTGGGGGATGCAGGCAGCAGGGAGAGAGGATAGAGGGACCAGAATGAATGCAGGTGAAACTGGTTTTGAGGGAGGCGATAGAGCAAGGACAATTAATAACAGAAAGCTGTAGGACAAGAATGGAGAAACCAGACAAAGCTAACACAATTATGTCAAAATATTGGAAAACCAAGAGATAAAGGTCACCCTGTCGCCCCAGGACCCCAGGCATGGGCAAACCCCAAAGAACTCAACCCTGGCCCATGTCCAGCCTCCTCTGCAGTTTAACCCCTCAACCCAATCCCCCGTGGCCTTTGGGCACCATGACGCTTCCTCTACAAACCTTATATGGTCAAAAGCTCTCCCCCAGACTGGTGGGCCTGACTCCTGTCGGTGCCGGCTACAGACCCTCCCATAATCCCGGGATTTAAGAGACCCAGCTCCGCTCCTCCCCAGCCCGCCCTCACCCTGTGGAGTGGACCTTCACTTCTTTTGCTTATGCTTGTTGCTCCTTTTAGTACGTCTTATTCTTGCTATTTTCTCTGAGTATCCTGCTCAGTTCTTTGTTTGGGACACCAAGAGCTCAGAAACAACTCCCAAGAGCCCCTCATGCAGTAACAGTTTCAATCAGTGAGTCCCGAAAAGTGAGAAGTGAGAGGACAGTGTTCCTCTCTCAGTGGTGTTTCTGCACCCTCGCGAGCGCGCGAGCGCGTGGCTGCTCACGCTGGGGGACCAGTGGTTCCCGAGGTCCTCAGGGTGAGGGAGGTGGGCAGTGGCTCGAGACTGAGCGCCTGCTGTGTGCCAGACCCTCCTCGGCTTCCTGGGCCTCTGTCTTATTCCATCCTGGCCTTATGAAGTAGCAGCCATGATGTCTCTAAGGCAGATAAGGAAACTGGGCTTGGGGAAGTTACAGAGTTTAAACAAGTTCTCCAAGGCTGTGGAGCTAGAAACCACTGAGTTCTGAGGCCAGATTGGTCTGGATCAAAGCTGTGCTCCAGGCGACCCAACCTGGATGCCAGGGGGACTACAGTGACCTGACCTCCAGGGAGAGGCCTGTGTTTGCACACCTGGGCACACTTGGGCAGCTGTGCCCTTCCCAGCCTCCAGCCCTGATCTGTCTGAGTCTCCCTGCCACCAGCCAGGATGGGACAGGTGGCCTTGGGGTGGGGGGACAGGGTGAGCAGGAGCCTTGGCTAAGACAGTGAGTCTCTAGCGCTGCAGTCGCAGATGCTGAGTGGGCTGGGAAGGAAGGGGGACTTCCTGAGGGCCCAATCACTCCTGAGGACAGCCATCTGGGGTGAGGGCAGAGCAGGGTGGCCCACAGGGAGAACACATGCATCCTGGTGGGGCTACAGAGCTGGCCTGCACCTGCATGGAATCCCCCAGGGACCCGGAAGGAGGTGGGGCATGGGGACCTCAAGCCTTCCTCACCTGAACCCAGCTCTGCCCCTCACCTGGGCTCGGGTGGGACCAAAGGCAGAGCCTGGACCAGGGGAGGCAAGAGAGGTGCTGGGACACAGGATGGGTCTAACACACACTTCTGCTATCTCTGGTCCCTCCCCACTCCTGCCCTACCCAGGAGCCAGGGCACCAGGACAGCTAGGACGTGCAAGCCACTTCCAAGGGCTGGGCTGTGTTCCGAGCACTACACATATGGTTGCATATAATGGAAAGATACTTTATAATTAGGTGACTAGATGTACTCCATATATGTTAAGTCAACCCGCACAGGTCTTGAAATTATCCTTGGTAAGGGTAAGACAGACTACAGATAAGAAGACTGAGCCAGAACAGTTAGGTAATTTGTCCAGCAAATAACTTGTACAGGTGAGTACTCAAAGTCCACTTGTTATCTGTCTAGGAGTGGAACCCAGGGCCTCATGCACGGTAGGCAAGTGCTCTGCTGCTGAGCTGCACCCACCCCCAGAGCTCACATGTCTAACCACACTGCACATGTATGGGCGTGCACGTACACACACATGCCTGCGCATACATGCTCGGCTCCCAGGTGCCCCGCCAGCCTCCTTATCGGTGCCTCCCCAGCAGATTGGCCGCACCTGTGCCTCTGCTCACGGCTGGCCCTTGGGATGCAGAAGGTAGGTCACGTGTTGACAGGGCCCCTTTTAAGGCCCCACCACCCCAGCGGCTGTGTCTTTCTGCCACCTGACCTGCCAGCAGCCACCCACACCAGCTGTGCCTCTTGCCATGGAGAAGGTCCTTGTCCTTCTGCTCGTCACCCTTGCTGTGGCCTACGCTGCTCCTGGCCCCCGAGGACTCATTATTAACTTGGTAGGAGTCTCCAGGGGAGGGGCCGTCCCAGTCCCCAGCTTAGATCTTGACCTCCATTGTCCCCAACCGAGGCTCCCCAGGGCATCTCTTCACTTCCTGCTCAGCCCCATCCTGCACTGCCTCCCAGGTCACCCCGAGAGAGACCAACGGTCACCTCCCAAGCTCTAGCTTGGGCATGTTCAGAGCAGTGTGGCACCACAGAAGCAGCCCTGGACTGGCATCCTGGCCCCTGGCTTCTAGTACTGGTGTCCTATCAACTGCAGGTGACCCCAACCGGGCACGGCCCCCCGGGCCTTGGTATTCCAATCTAGAATATACATGGTAACTTCAAAATGGGGTCCCCAGGGTGCTGTACTCCCACAGTCCTTTGAGGAGCCCCTGGAAGGTGAGGACCATCTCCCTGCACGATTCCTGTCTCCTGCAGCCTTTCTCATAGAACCCCAGGGGCACCCCGGCCTCCCTGCCCACATTCAGCCTGCATCCAAGAGCCCACACTGCCTCTCTGCTGCAGTGAGGCCGCCACCCCGCCTGATGCAGGTCAAAACCGGTCTGGGCCTGCACACCAGGACAGAGGCATCGCTCCAGGCTGGGACAGGTGGAGGGCCTGGCACGCTGGGATCCTACGGGAAAGAGTGTGGGGTGGTGGGAGTCTTGCAGGGGGAGGGTCCTCAGCTTCCACAAAGGACTCCTCAAAGGACTGTCGGAGGTGGGTGTTGGGGCGTGGGCCCATCCCTGCACTCTGGGAGGCTGAGCAGGAGGATCACAGACTGGACAACTTAGTGGTTTAGCAAGACCCTGTCTCAAAAGAAAAAAATTTAAAAGGGCTGGGGATGTGGCTCAGATTGGAGATCCAATTTGGGGGGGGTCACATCCATTTTCCAGATGGGAACACCGAGGCCCAAAGAAGCCACGCCTGGCCAGAGTCACCCTGGGAGTCAGTAGGACACCAGTACTAGGTCCTGGGGGTCAGGACCCAGAGCCCAGGGCCGCTTGTCTCCCACCACACTGCTCACCCCTTATGTGCAGAGGGCCCCCAGAAGCAGGGCTGGAATCCCTAGCCACAGAACGTCCTGCGGGTGTGGGGAGCAGGGTTGAGAAGGGGACGGGGACGGGCCTGAGCTCACTGCTGTGTCTGCAGGAGGACGGCGAGCTCTGCCTAAACAGCGTCCAGTGCAAGAGCCGCTGCTGCCAGCACGACAGCCCCCTGGGCCTGGCCCGCTGCATCCACAAGGCCAGCGAGAACAGCGGGTGCTCTCCCGAGGTAGGTGCTGAGCAGCGGGGCTCCACCCAGACACTGGGGACCAGGCACGCCCCACCCCATCTCTCTGGGCCCTCACCAGCGGGATGGGTAGGGCAAGGATCTGTTATCCCTACTTTAGGTATGGGTAAGTAGAGGCCCCATAGGGAGCTCAGGTTCATAAGAGCATAAGTCCGAGTGGAGATCAGAACCCAGGTTTCCCAGGCCCAGAGCACTCTCTAGAAAGCCATCTGCCTGCGGGCTCCCAGGCCAGGCAGGGAACAAATGATGCCTACAGCGGTGCTGCACAGCCTGTGACCCTGGTGGCCCTGTCTCTGCAGACAATCTATGGGATCTACTATATGTGTCCCTGTGAGCGGGGCCTGAACTGTGAGGGGGACAGGTCGATCATCGGCGCCATCACCAACACCAACTACGGCATCTGCCAGGATCCTCACTCCAAGAAGTGAGACCGCCACCCATCTGGCACAGCCCCCGCTCCCCTCCCCGCAGCCTCCCAGAGCGCCTCTGTCATCTAGCTGGGCTCGTGGCCATTAAAGTCTCCTGCAAACCTCTGCCTCCTGCGCGCTCTCGCCGGCAGCCTCTCCTGCCGTTCCCCAAGCCTCGCTCGCCAAGGCGGGCGTCCACCCAGGAGGGTGAAGGAGGGTCGGGGCTGAACGGCCTGGGGAGGGAGGACGAGGTGGTGAAGCAGGCCCTTGTCCATTTCAGAAGCAATCGCCCCCGCCCTGGGGTGCTCTGCTTGTCCCTGAGTTCCCAGAGCAGCAGGCAGGCACACGCAGCCCTCTGCTCGGAGTTAGACTGCCCCGCGGCAGCATTTACTGTCCCCTGCGCTGCACTCTGGCCTCCCTTCTGGGCCCGCTGTCAGATGTGACAGCGTCTGACACCATGCGGGTGGTCAGACCGCTGGCCATTGCTGCGGCGTTACTCCGTCCCAGCAGATCCTCACAATGATCCTGGGAGGAAGAATTTGTCATCTCTACTTCATGAGTAAAGACACTGAGTTTCAGAGAGATTAATGAACTTACTCAGCATTTCATAAGAAAAAGGTAAGCTGGTTGCAGTGATGCACACCTGTAATCCTAGCACTCTGGGAGGCTGAGGCAGGAGGATGGCAGGTTTGAGCCTAGTGTGGGCAACTTGGCAAAACCCTGCCTCAAAATAAAAAATAAAAAATGGCTGGGATGTAGTTTGGTGCAAAAGCCCTGAATTCTAATTCCCAGTACTGCCAAAACGG
>PVJO010012525.1:0-33000 GCA_004026905.1 Hystrix cristata
TTTTTTTTTTTTTTTTTGCTGTATACTGAGTACAGTGATTGTCTGAAGGAAAAGCTCTGTGGGATTGTGTTGCCAGCCAAACAAGCTATATTTTTCATGGAACACCATTTTTACTTGAAAGAACCGACAGACTACAGCTTTTGAGGCTTTGGAGTTTGAGGCCTAATGTGAGCCTACATTTCCTCGGTAATGAAAGTGAATGTACTACAGAAAGAGAAGTAACTGACAGTATTTTGATGCCAATGATTAAACATGAGCAGTCAAGTGAAAATCAGAATTTTAGAAAAGATGGTTCTACCTAATAACTTCCCACTACTTTTAATTAGATAAGAACTGGGGGGCTGATCCTATGTTATGGCCTCTTGAGGTGGTCAATTTCAGAAATGGCCCCTCCATGCTTGAAAAGAATTGTTGGTGTGAGCATCCAGCTGTCTATGTCACTTGGTTGAGATTTAGTAGTCTCTCTATTCAAATTTCGATTCTTGCTGGTTTTGTGAGCCTAATTTTTTCAGTGGCTTATGTGTTTCCCATTGGGGTGACGGGAGATTCATTGTGTATTTGCCCTTGTAGTTCTATTGATTCTGCTTTATATAAGAGAATTGTCATTAGATGTAGTAGCACTTTGGTGAATGATCTCCTCTTTGTTTATGTCTAGTTTCTGAACCTTTCAGGAATTTGTATACATTCTCCAGCTTTTTTCTAGTGATTTATATGAATCTTTTACTATGACCTAAAAGACCAAAAAGGATCAATGAAAAAGTTAATGGTTAATTTCAAAGATTTTTGGCATCTGAAAAAGCACTCTGTGCATGCATAGCTCTGACCTGGTACAGGTGCAGGAGGAAAGGAGCAGATATCTGCAGCACCCATACCTCTTCCCACCTGGGGTCAGACGCATGCTCCTTGGTCGGTGCTTTTGTAATCCTGGGGCTTCCGGCCTGGTGGAGCCTGGAAGCCTAAGCCCCCAGACTAAACACTTCTCTTGCACTGTGCAGCTGCTGCCTTGCTGCTTTGGTACCTGGGATATCCTCCTAGGCTAGGAGAGCTGCATGTGAATAGTAGTATTTATTGTGTCTGGCTGACTCAGGACTCTCAGAGTTTTGTGTTCTTAGTGTGGATTCAGGATTCGTGTTCTGATGCTGAGATCCAGACCTCCCTGCTGGCCACCGTGGAGGTGAATTGTTCCTGCATTGTTGGGACACTCAGAATAGTATTTCCTTTGTAGGGGCTGATTCACATGGAACTCCAGTAATGTGCTGTATAAAACAGGGTGCTCTGGGACCTGTGGCTTTCCTGGTCCCAACTGTAAAGAGGCTCTGCCCCTGTGTGCCCAGAGCATTATCCGCGTGCCTTCCCGGTTGCTTTCTTTTTGAATCTACACCTCTCAAAGACCATATTAAGGTTTTCTGGTAGTCAGGGAGCTCTGTGAAGAGCTCTACACAGATTAGATCATCAGTAACCCGAATACATAGCAGTAGCTGAGAGCAAAGTCTTGTCAGGTAAGATCCTTGGTTGGATGGAAACAGCAGTTACTGGTGTCTTGGGAGGCTTAGGAAGTCTTTGTGAAGGGGTTAGATTTCAGGCCTTTATGAATGATGGAAGGAACCAGGTATGGTAGCACATGCCTATAATCCCAGTACTCTGGGAGGCTAAAGCAGGAGGACTGCAAGTTCAGACCCAGCCTGAGCAACTTAGTGAGTCCCTGTCTCAAAAAGGGGGAAAAAATTTGAGGATTGTAGCTTTGTGCAGAACCCCGGGCTCAGTGCCCATACCACATGAATGAATGAATGAATGAATGAATGAATGAATGAATGGAACGAACTGCCTTGGCAAATTGGAAGCCCTCAGAGGGCAACCCAAAAGCAAAAACCAGAGACAGAAAGGGATACAAAGGCCATTAAATAGGACAGCAGACTGCTGTGCCCAAGAAGAGCAAGGGGAATCTCTCGATGGGCAGGTAACTGTGAAACAGTCAACTGGATGGGCTGGGAGCCAGGAATGGCTGCAAGGGAGGCACTGCTGTGAAAGATGGTCAGGCTAGTGGCCCAGAGAGGCAGCTGTTGTCACTGCCATTGCTGCCGTTGCCAACGTTGCCCCTCACTGCGCCTCACTGGTAGAAGACAAACCAGATCTCATGGCTACTACCCAGGCTCCTCTTGTCATTCGGTCACTCCATTTATTGAACACATTTACAGAATACCAACTTGTCGTCAGACCCCCTTAGGTGCTAGATTTACAGAGGCAAACCCCAGCCCTTCGAGGACTTAAATGCATGCTAGGAGTGTTTAAGCAATAGAAACTCTGTTGAGCTAAGTTGACAGGGATTTTTCAGAAAAGACGAGGTACCCACAGAATCACACTGAGACCCACACATCTGACTCCCAGAAAGCACATGAAAGGCAGCCCCAGGGATTTAGGTTGCAGGAACAAATGGTCCAGTTCTTAGCAGTTTTTTTCCCTTGGTATCACTCAGGGAGAAAGAGTCCAACCAACCTAGCTGTGGTCAAGTGCCTACACTTTGGACACAAATTGCATAGTGGATTGCAAAGAGGATTTCCCTGAAGGAAACTCAAGGAGCCTATTTCATTATATATACATACATTTGTGTATGTGTGTGTGTGTGCATATATAGAAACAAAATTTCATAACAATAATAGAATAATGATAGTTATTACACTGTATATCATAGTTTTCAAAGTAATTACTCAGAGTACAAACATAAACCAAAAAGATTCTTACAAAAAAGAAACAAACATGATAAAACTTTCTTTTCAGTGAACTAAGATAAACTAGTAGTATAAATGAAACAAATTAGCATATATATTGAAATATTTATTAAAAAAAGGAATATATAATTTGGTGAAATATTTGACCTTCTCTCTTTCTATTTCTCTTTTTATTTGTGTACATATATATGTTATATACATCTTTATTTTGTATTTCTCTTATACAAGAAACCATACAATATTTGAGCTTGTGTGTCTGACTTATTTCCCTTAGCATTATGTTCCCAAGTTGCATCCGTTTACCTATAATGCTTCAAGTTTATCTTTCTTTATGACAGCACGGTACTTTATTGTATATAAGTACCACATTTTCCTTTTCCATTCATCTGTGGATGGATGTAAACACTGTTCCCAAGACCTGGCTATTATAAATTGTGCTGCCATAAGCATGGTATGTATATATCAGGGGGCCTGTTTCTAAAAAAGATGAAGCAACAGATGTGCACTCCAGGTTTGGAACTGAATGGCAGAAAGAGTGAGTTTAGTGGATGGACAGGTGGTTCTTAGGGTTAGGATTAGATCAGCGAAGGTGGTGCTTGCCAGGCACAGCAGCCGTAATGCTTTTTTGAGGAAAACTAGGAAAGTCTTTGTGAAACTCTTCAGCTGTCAGAGGAGAGTCAGATGGACTGATAGATGTGTAATTATAAATCAGGAGGGGAAAGTGCACCATGTCAGAGGAGAGTGCGAGAGAGGTATGATCCAGATAGGAAGAGCAGGGAGTACGTTAAAAGAGAGTATTAAACTGCGATCTGAAGAAGTAGCAGAAATTAGCCAGACAGGGAAGTGAGAACACATTTCAGGCAGAAGATACTGCTTATAAGAAAACCATGTTGGAGAAACTCAGCTTGTATAGGGAACTGAAAGAAGGCCAAAATGGCCAGAGCACAGCACAGGGGAGAAAATAGTACACTGTAGGGCTACAAAGGTAGGCAAAGACCACACCATGAAGATCCTTGTTGTACAAAAATATCTACTAAGTTGAGCATGATGAGGGCTGTACCTTGAAGGTGAGTGGGTGTTTAGAGTCAGTGAGACAAGTGAGGGCATTACAAAGGAAATCTTTGCAGTAGCTCTCAGGTACAGAGTCTGTCCAGAAAAGAGGAGCAGAAGAGTCTGGGAAGACCGATTAGAAGTGGCTGTGTGGTCCAAGCAACACTGAAGATAGCAAAATCAGTGGCCATGGTACAGGGAAGAGGGTCTACATTTAGAAGTGAGAAATACAGAGTTCACCGAAACTTTCTTGGAGGATTAGGTGATAGTGCCATTATCAAGAAAACATACAGGGCTGGGAGACAAGGTAAAGATAGTGATTTGCAGCAAGTTGAGTTAGAGCTGACCATGGGTCGTTTAGGAGTGATGTACAGAAAGTAGCCAGTGTGAAAAGGGTTGGGGAAAAATACTTAAAATGAAAAGCATGTACAAAGGTCTGGAGACAGAAATGATACTTTGGAGGAAGTTTAAATAGTTAAGTCTGGCTGAGGCTTAGCATATAGCAGGGTTGAGGTAGAGGCAATGCAGGGAATCAAAAATAAAATTGGAATAGTCATTATAGGCCAGATCATGAAGGATGTGTAAACCAAGAGAATGAGATTTATTCTGAAAACACTAGAGTCCATTCAAAGGCCTTAAACGGGTTGTGATGTAACCATCTTTAACTTACATAAAACTAGCTCTGGTTAAGCATAGAAAACTTGCTGGAGAGGGACAGGACTGGGGCAGGGAAACCTGGTAGGAGGCTGTGATGGTCATCTAGGTGAGAGGTGAAGCTGGCTTGGTCTGGGATGTAGAAATGGAGAAAAGTAAGTGGATTTGAGGTCCCTCTTGCAGACAGAATTAAAAGACATGGAAATTCAATGAAATGAGAAAGAAGGACAAATCAAAGAATCCTCTTGGGTTTCAGGCTTGCGGGCTGGGTGAAGAGCAGTGCCCTTCACGAAGGCAGGAAGTACAGGGAGAGGAGCTGGTTTGGGATAGGTGAGGGTGATAAGGATGAGCTGTGTGGGACATTCTGAGTTCTCAGTGTCCAAGGGACATCGAAGTGAAAATGTTCAGGAGGCAGCTGGACATGCAAGTCTGAGTTGAGAGATTTGGATTGGATGCAATGTAAAGAGAGTTGGGCAGGGTGAACTGAAGTTTGTTTTTTTTTTTTTTTCTGAACTGAGTATTGAGCACGGTGAAGTAATAAGAGACAACTGAAAAAAACTCAAAATGTGTGAAAAAGTCTTTTTCAGACCTTGAAGCATAGGAAGCATACAATACTGAAAAAAGGGGAACCAATTATTGGTTAGCTCTGTAATTGCCCAAGCTAACCACCTGGAGTCAGTTCGAGGCCACAGCACAGGGGAGGAGAATCCAAGAACTCAAGGCTCTTCCTGAGGAAACAGTTGAGAAGGTCAAAGCAGCCAGAATTCACAGGCAGATTACCCAAGAAGAGAGAGCTGCACATAGAGCTCTGGGGTTGTGTCAAGGGACCCCTTGGACTTCTCAGCTAATGTGTGCATGTGGATGCAAAAACTCAGAGAAGCGGGGGAAACGAACACTGGAGGGGGCAAGCAGGATAATCCCTAAAGGTCACACGGGACTGAATAGCTCCTTCTAACCACGAATGTCATGGGGACTTAGCATTTTCCACAGATCCCATGTAACTGATGTTTGTGACTGGAACAGGAGTGAAGATTTGCTGCAAGCAGGCCAGCCTCTCCCTTTCCCAGGGTTTGCCAGGAGCAGAGGGGCTACGTTGCTATCCCTTTTCTGTGGCAAGGCTGAAGGTGCACACCAACCAGTTGTTGGTGGCTGTTACCAAAGTCACAAAGCTTGAGTTGGGGAGAGAAGAGCCAGTGGAGGGAGACCTGATGGCATCCTGGTCACTTTGTGTCATCGCCGAAGCTCTCCACACTTTGGCCCGTCCCACAGTTTGGTTATGCAAACCATAAAAGTGCTTGAAGTGCCTAAATTAGTGCAACCAGTATATTGCACATGCAGGATTTATGGCGAATAATCACGGAAATCACCTTCACTTTGGCTCCCTCTGTCCCCTTACATTGTTTTCGGTATGGAAGTCCAGTGAAGTTCTTGATAGTTCTGAGGTAATAAAAATCCCGTGGTCACTTTGAATTGCCAATTCCAGAATTAGAGCATCCTGTCTCACTTAATGGTCATAGCTCCAAATTTATTCAGGGCTACAGTTGCTTCCTCTCCCCACGTTAGGATTCAGTACCTGTACATGCCCGACCCAGTAGAAGACGGCCTGCTGACTTTCCTCTTCACCTACTTCCCCAGTTTGCTGGTCTGTTTCTGAGCCCTGGGATGGCTGTGGAAGGGAGAGAGGGACCATGAGCAGAAAAACCTGTGATAATGTTTGCACACTCTGGACCTGAAGTATTTAACATGACTCTTGGGGCAGGGGTGCTCTTGAGGGCGTTTGGACATCCCTGTTAGTTTTTTTTTTGTTGTTGTTGTTTTTGTGTGTGTGTGTGGTGCCGGGGATCGAACTCAGGGCCTTGTGCTTGCAAGGCAAACACTCTAATCACTGAGCTAAATCCCCAGCCCCTTTCCCTGTTAGTTTGGAGGACTTTACCTGAGCCTTGCCATTCACTCGTGTAGCTTCTGGGAGTCCAGATGACTCCCCTACTTCTGGCAGCTCAGGGCCTGTTAACCCTCCAGGTGGATGTTTTAGGAAGGACCTAATGATGCTACCCCAGCTCATTCATGCATCCCCTTCCGCAGCAGATTCTGGGAGTGCAGGCCAGCCATGATGCAACTCTCCTCTGCAGCCAACCATCCTTATGTCCTTAGACTTGTGAGGTAGGAGGCAGGCTCCAGGCAGCCTGCAGTGGCCCCATACTTTAAGAGCTTTATGTTAAGCTTCTCTGATCAGGATGGAGTGAGAGACAAGACCATCCATTCTGCCCTTTGTGGGGGTAGGGTTCACAAAACGTAGCTCCCCCCTAAAAATTTTTCAGATCCTCTCTTCATCTCTGACAACAGGTTCTATTTCGTATAGGGAGGGCCATTAGAATTATATAAGTTTTCAGATATTTCCTGTGAAATTCTGTATCTTAGTCTTACTTTGATTTTACCTTGGAATCTTCACTGAGACTTTCTTTTCATAGTAATTTCATTTAGGTTTATGACTTTTGTGACCAAGTAATCCTGATGAGAACAGTCAACAAATATTGATTGAGCATCTACTATACAGTGTGTCCACAGCTCCCATTACTTACAGACTGTTAGGTGCTGGTTAAATTTTGCCCATGCCCAAGGCCATGTTTTGATTGATCCGTATGATCTTCAGATTTCTTTCTTGAATCTACTGTCAGTATTTATAGACTGAGAGATTTTACTTTAAAAATTTTAAGTCCCTGGTTTGAAAAATCAGATGTGGTAATGCTGTGCCTTACTGCTGCCTGACAAATTAGCCAGAGCTGGTGGAGGCTGCCCTCCAACAGTGCAACAGGGCATGGCATGGGTTCCATTCCCATGGACTGGGTCTTACGCTGCAGCCCCCAAAAAGGGTCAATTTAGGAAAGTTACCTTTTCTTAAAGAATAATTGGGGATATTTCTGATACTTGTGTGTCTTAATAAAAGAAAAGAACAGATAGATCATGAAAGCCATGAAAGGAACAAAATTACTTTAGAAATTCTGTTTTTAGTTGTTTAGTACATAATCAGCGTGTATATGCTAAACTCGAAAACTCAAGATGCCACTTGAAAATAAATCCGTATAATTGTGGTTACCATGCAGGAGGTGTTTGTGTGTGTGTATGAATTGAATAACGACATTTCAGCAGTTCTCGTGTTTCCCTCATTTGTGTTGGGATCTTGCTTGGTCCCTGGTGTCGGAGTTTGCCTCTCTGGAACTAGTCTGCCAGAGGGTGGGAGTGTTGTGTGTCCAGGAATCTTGCTTAGATCTGAGGAGTAGCAGCATGATGACTGCCACAAGGTTGTCACCACATGGGAGCAAAGCCACACGTATTTGGCAAGTTGATGAGGTTTCCTTTTCATGGAATGATAAAATAGAAGTGTTTAAAAAGTATTAAACTTTCAAATTAACTTTTTACAAATTGAGTTTTTAGTTTTTTAAACTCATGATTTCCTACTACTTTTTATAAGTTCTCGATGTGTTAAGGAAATTCTCATCTATTTGTGTGAATCAGAACAAAACCAGAACTATTTTGAGGAAAGCTGCACTTGCCCAAGGGAATTCTCTTGGGAGGCAAGCCCTCCATTGAGTTCTGTGTCCTGGCTGACATCTTCGCTGTCCAGAAAAGGGTTTACTCTCTGACCGCAGCTCAGCTGACTGTGAAAGCCAGGCGCCTGGCCTTAATTGGCTTTGCAGAATGACTTCTGTGCAGTACTTGTCAGCATGTGTAACTTACCCCTCTTGGCTCTTCGTTGCTTGCTGTAGCCAGTTCCTCGAAAGCTCTGCTTGCTAGTCTTTTCCATCCCATGTTTTGGTTGTGGTATTCTGCTTTATCTTCTGAGTGAACCAGCCCAGCTGAGCACTGCATTCATAGGCTGCTTTTATGTACACACATCCCCTCACATACAATCATTGAGCGAAGGTATAAGGAACAGTTCCAGGATACTTCCTGTTATCTTCCTTATACAAATATCTTTGAGGACACAGGAAATTGCCCTCAAGACTTAGTACAAGAAATAGATACGATTCTCCTGGTTTATTTTTTGGACATCATGAACCATGAAATCAGTGCTTTGCCCTTAGTTTTAGCTGTGGAAAATCTTGGGGACAGAGCTGTAAGCCTGTAGCAAGCACACAGGATCTCAGGACATTCACTTTTGGTATTCTCCTTCCCTAAGCAGCAGTTTATTATTTTCTACATGCTTTCCCCTTCTGGCCCCCAGAGTCCTTTTAAAAAAGTTTCTTGTCTATACAGTTTTAAGAAACTAGAGCTGGGCATGGTGGCACACACCTGTAATCCCAACATTCGGGAGGCTGAGGCGAGAAAATTGCTTTGAGTTCAAGGCCATCCTGGGCTACATAGTGAGTTCAAGGCCAGCCTGAGTTACAGAGCAAGACCCTGTCTCAAAAAACCAAAATAATAGTAACAAAAATAATAAAATAAAAAGTATTTTGTAAAACTACTTCAGCCTCACTTTAAAATGAGGCAAAATATTAAAATGTTGATGACTTAGCATTTGTTCCAAACATCTTACTGGTTTGTTTTAAATTTTATTTTAAATGTCCTATTCTTTATGTAATTAGTTCTGTCAGTTCTCTGTGATTACTGCCATGGATTTGAGGGACGCCTGACTGCCACATACTTACCTCATAGTTATCCTGGCTCATTTAGCAAATAATGTGCCCAGAGTTAAGTGGAAGCAGAGATTGCTGGGGATCCTCTTTCATCTCCAGTGTCCAGTTTCATGGTTTACTAAATTTCAGTTTCAAGTTCCCCATTTGTGCAGGAAGGCAGTTCTGTATCAGTATAGGACAAGTTGGCCTAAAAGACCTGGGAAATCCCCTGGCATTGAACCTGGGTCTTCACAAAAGAGGTGTTGAGGAGATGTTTCATGACTTAAATTTAGTTGTGGTCTGTGTTTTGGTTCTCTTTGGGTTTTTTGTGGTGGTGGGGTGCTGGGGATTGAACTCAGGGCCTTACGCTTGCTAGGCAAGCACTCTACTACTAAGCTAAATCCCCAAGCCCTAGTTCTGTTGTTTGAAACAGCTGAATTATGTTCTTTTCCAAGGGCTGTCCATCTCTGTGGTCTAGGTCTGGGAATGCACTGTGCTGGTGTTAGCAGTGGCTTGACTTCAATGATGTTTTCTGCTTTTCTTTTTCAGAGTATGATCGGTTGGGCTTCCTCCTGAAGCTGGACTCTAAACTGTGAGTAGAATAAGAAAATGCCTTGGCTGTATATGAGATTAGGGGGTCTAACTTTGAAGGGGCACTTCTCTCCCTGCTGTGTTTGGGGATCCCCTGGGGCCTCTGTCCATTGGGTTGTCAGCAGAATCTTTGAGCGTGTTAGAGTCCACAGGGCCTTGGACAGGATAGAGTAGGGAGTGCAAACATGAGCCCCTTGATTTAGCTGGCACAGGCACTCATTATAGGAGGCCACTACCAGGAGTTTGAGGGACAAGGAAGCCCCCTGGAAAAGCTTCTTCTACAAAGTAGAAGGAAAAGAGTTACTAATGAAGATGCTTTTCCACCTGGCATCCAGAGTCTTCTGTACTCAGTCTCCTGTCTTCCCCAGCTTCAGATCCTGTCACTTCTGCCACAGGTAAACCCTCCTTTTCCCTCAACCCTTGTAGATTCTTATTACCTGTGCCTCAAACTCCATTTTGCTAGTCCACTTGGGAAACTCAAAGATCGTTTCCTCCCTACACAAACTGTCTCTTTCTCTATGCCTCCTTTAAATAGAAATCCTTTTTGGGGGGTGAGGGGGGAGGTGCTGGGGATCAAACTCAGGGCCTTGTGCCTGCTAGGCAAGTACTCTACCACTAAGCTAAATCCCCAGCCCCTTTAAATAGAAAACTTTGTTACCAGTTACCTTGTTGTACTATATTTAACTGTGTAATGATTATTACTTTATTAAGGGCTTAGGCTCAGAGCCAGACAAAGCTTGGTTCAGGTTCCAAGTTGTCATTTATTCTATTTGTGATCTTGGGCAAGCTGTTTAACCACTTTGAGTCTCAGCTTCATCTGTAAGATGAAGATAACAATACATACATACTTTACAGGATTTTCTAAAGGATTTAATTGAACTGATGAGTTCATAGGGGGCTTTCAAGTACAGGATCTGTAATCCAGAATTCTTCCCTCTTCTGATCTTCCTGTTTCTCTGGAGTGCCTAGGTAGCACAGGTGTATGTTTGTTAGGTGCTCAGCAAACACTGATGGATGGATGATGAGTGGATGACTGTGCACTTCCCTATTTTGACCAGCATGCCTTGAGTGTTCTTTCCCTACATGAGACCACGCACATTTAAATGCTTATAAAACTCCCTTATCACATCCCATAACTCCTTTCCTCCTTTCTTTCTTTCTTTTTTTTCCTTTTCTTCTTCTTCTTCTTCTTCTTTTTTTTTTTTTTTAATGAAACAGGATCTTATTATACAATTCAGGCTGGCCTTGAACTCACTGTGTAGCCCAAGCTGGCCTCAGATTCATGGCAATCCTCCTGCCTTAGAACCTCTCAAGTGCTGGGATTACAGGTGCACTACCACGGCCAGCCCATGAGTCTTTTCTTGTTGGTCATTTTGTGCATCTGTGTTCCCTGTCCTGACCAAAATAGACATCATGGAAAATCAGAATTGTGTTTCCTTTCCTCTCCTGCGTAGACTTCATCCACAGCTGCTTCAGATAGTGATAGTCACACTTACACAAAAGACCTTGAACCAGGGGCTGTTTGGCTTTACCACTGAATTGCCTGGCATCTGGCCCCTTCTCCTAGAATCTAGTTTCTTTGCTGTGAAGCCTTTTACTATGAGTTCAGGACTGTACCTCTCAGCTTTTATATATCATGGAGGCAACTGTGAGGAAGAATGGTCCACTCTTCTTACCAGCTAGTAGAGATGTCAGCCACATGTTAACAACCGGGGAAGGAGGCTTGATTGTGCCAGACAGCCGCAGGCTTCACTCTTAGAAAATCCTTAATTTAGTGCTCTGGGTGAAAAGAAAAAAAAAGTATAAGCAATAAGCAAGTGAAATGCCACCAGAACGGAAGAGGTATAGTAATTACCAAGTTGAATTTTATCAATAACAAAGGATATGTTATCGAGGACATGATAACTACAATGTTTAAGCTGTCTTCAGCACTGGAGGAGGAGAAGGAGGAGGGTGCTTCTGCCCTGCTGTCTTGACAGTTAAGTGGTACAGAGTGGAATTATCAGCTGTGTAGTTTGCCGTTGTGCCAGTTGTGTGAAATATCTGAGTCAACCTTGTCTTTGGAATTGGCTTGTCCCCATTAATTTAACTCATGATTCAAGGTATGAACTAGAGCTTTCCTGCCTCTTGCTACAAAGGTTTTTCCATATCCATGTTCTGTAGAGAAGAAAACAGATGAGTAGAAGGGTTTCTACCTGCTTCCAGGGAGAAGTTTCCAAGTTAAGGCTCCTGCTTTTTGGGGGGCAGGGCGGGGTGGGATTCATCCACAAAGTTTAGATCTCTGGATTAGAATTCTGCACCTGCTGCCTAGTATTATATGACTTCAGATAATCTTAGCTTTCTGAATCCTGATTTTTCTTTGTAAAAAATGTAGAAAATCAAGGGCTGGGGATTTAGCTCAGTGATTAGAGTGCTTGCCTTGCAAGCACAAGGGCCTGAGTTCGATCCCCGGCACCACAAAAAAAAAAAAAAAAAAGTAGAAAATTAGCATTCACTTCCTGCAGTGTTATGAAGAATAAAAATGGATCATATAAACTATGAATAAGAATACAAATATAAGGAGTTCTTTTTATTTATCTTGACTGAGATTTATTTAACTTCTCGAATATAAGAATTCATATGTTCTGGAATATTTTCAGCTATCCTCTGAAATATTTCCTCTGCCTAACTCTCTACTCCTTTACTCTTGCTTCTTGTCTTCAAAAACTCTGATTAAATTTTATGTCTTCTTGATCTGGCCTCCAGGTCTATTAACTTGTCTTGCATATTTGCCACCTTTTTACCCTTCCCATACTAAACTGTAATCCCAAAGCACTCAGGGTAAGGATGAACTAGATTTAAGCCTGTAGCCACAGGCCATAGCCCTGAGTGGATTGGGATAAACAGTAAAATGAAAGCAGCTGATATTTGTTGCAAGGGTTCTCATCATTCAGGTGGTCTAGGGAACCTCAAGTTATTGAGATCAGTGCGAGCTGTTCTGGACTTCAGTGTGTCACCAAGCACTTGGCAGAAGCAAATACAAACCTTGGGTAGAGAAAGAAATGAATTTCTCACAAATAACTTTTTAAGGAAGTGAGCAGCTCACAGTAAAAATAACTAAATACACAAGGAAATAAGCTCTCAGTAATGAGAACCCCCATGAAAAGCAACAGACAACAGGGGAGAACCCAAAAAGATTTCTGAAACTGGAATTACCAGTGTCTTAGTCCCTTTCTCATCACCGGAACAAAATACAGTATCCAACACTCACAATTCAAAGGAGGAGAGGTTTGTTTTGGCTCAGGTTTTCAGGCCATGCTTGGTTGGCTTTAAGGCAGGAAGCGCCTGGGGAGAGCACAGCTCTTCTCAGTGTGGCAGCCAGGAAGCAGAGAGAGAAGAGAAGAGTCCTACCAGACCCCAGACTCCTTCAGGTAACACTCGCAGTGTCCTGCCCCTTCAGCCAGGCCCTACCTCCGAATGGCATTCAGCTGTATATTTATCAGTGATTTGATCCACTGATGAATATAGCTCCCCATGATCCAGTTACTTTCTAAAGGCCCCACTTCTAGAGACATAAACTTTTGGAGGGCTTTATAGATCTAAACCAAACAGTTTATAAAGCAATTGTATATACTATATTTAAAGAAATAAAAGATTGAACTATATGCATAGAGTAGGGAACTATGAAAAGTAAAATACCAGATTTTAAAATGTTGAACTTCTAGAATTGAAAAATACATGACCAAAAATAAAAATTGAATAGGAGCACTAAGCAGCAGAGTAGGGACAGATGAAGGTAGACTTAGTGAACTGAAGATTAGTCAGAACAAATGGTAACAGGGACCAGCAAACTTTTTCTGTAAAGGGCCAGGTAGTAAATATTTTGGAGTTTGGAGACGTTATTGTCTCTGTCACCCTTGCTCAACTCTGCAGTTGTGATATAATAGAAACCGTAGATGATATGTAGATCAATACATGGCTGTATTCCAGTACCACTTATTTTATAGACAGAGATTTGAATTTTGCGTCATAAAATATCATACTTCTTTTGATTTTTTTTCACCCACACCCAAAGACTTTCTTAACTCATGGGGTTGGGGTGGGGTTCCTACAGAAAACAGGTCAGCTTTGGCCTACAAGGTGAATTGGCTGACCACTAATTTGGTGTTTGGGGGTGGCACTGAACCCAGTACCGTCACACTGGGCTACTTTAAGTTTTATTTTATATTTTAAAAGACTTTTGCTAAGTCCCTAAATTTCCCAGGCTGGGCTCCAACTTGCCATCCTGCCTCCGGCTGAGCACTGATTGAGAGTGGAGCGCAGATGCATCTGCGTGAGACTCACTTCCTCCCCTGTGAGGTGTTTTCTTTTCTTGAAACTCTATTATATTAAAATAGTCTCAAAATACTTTTATGTCTTGTGCTATTCCAGAGGTTTAGAAATAGATGTATTTTCAACCTTACTATATATTCTTTTAATTATATATTTCTGGAATAAGTAGCTTGGTTTGTGTTTCCTTTGAGAATTCCCTGCTGCTTGTATCTACGTGATAAAATCACTTGTCAGTGCAAGTGCAAGACAATTCAGTAAACTTAATGGCAACATAATGAATTCAAAGCCAGCCTGACCAGAAAAAGAAAAAATCCTGATGTTCAAAACCCTGTCTTTTAACTGCACAGTATGACATTCAGGAAGACGGTGTATTTTGGTGGTTAAAAACCAATGCCACGGAGTTTCGAGCCCCTATTCCACATCTTGCCACCCCTAATCCTGAGTGTTACTTAACCACTAAGTCTCAGTTTCCCACTCTAACATGCACATAAGAGTAGTAATAGCCAACGATGAGATTTGACTGTCTTGTACTTTCATCAGTGTCTGGTAAACTGGGAAAGATATAGCCAAAAAACGAGACCAGGACTCAGTTTTCTTCCTGCATCGTAACCCAGAGATTGCAAATTTAAGTAAAATAGTCACCAAGACGTTCCTGTTTGAACAGAGATTTAAAGAAAGTGAGGAGTTAGTCTTGTCCCTATCTGGATGCAGAATGTTCCAGACAGAATCCTAAGGAAATGTCAGTCTCAGGAGGAATACAACACCATGAGCCAAGAATGTGCCCATTAGTCCAGGGGGAGAAGAGCACCTGGATGCCTCAAAAGGAGCCAGATCCTGGTGTTGAGGTGTGAGGTTCCTGAGGTGATGTGAGCCTTCTGGGTGTGGATTTGAGTAAATGGAAGTTTTATCTGTTTCAGCTGGGTGTGGGTAGGTGCTCTGTGCTCTGGGAAAGTTCTTGTCTGCTGCCACAACATGGTGTTTTATAGTTACCAGGTGTGCAACAGCACGGGGCTTTATTGCTTAGTCTAATTCGACGCAAAGATACAAAAGTCTAAACCAACAACTTTTAACTCCAAGAGCGCTGTGAAGAAATAGGCCAGTTGTGAAAGGGCTATAAACATTGAGGCAGTCTGAATATAGCTGGAGGAAGCGTGGTGGCACATGCCTATAATCACAGCTGCTCAGGAGGCTGAGACAGGAGGATTGCAAATTCAAGGCCAGCCTGGGCAACATAGCAAAAGCCTATCTCCAAACAAAACAAGCAAATAAAATATAGCTGGTGATAAATATAATAATACTAAACCAGCCTGCTAAATTCCCTGTGGTTGCATGGAGTATTTATTGAGCAGCTAGTACTGTATGCCCAATGCCATACTAGGTACTTTGTGTGTTACCTCTTCCTCATAAGAATAGCTTAGATGGGGGGCTGGGGATTTAGCTCAGTGATTAGAGTGCTTGCCTTGTAAGCACAAGGGCCTGAGTTCGATCCCCGGCACCACCACCAAAAAAAAAAAAAAAAAAAAAAAAAAGAATAGCTTAGATGGGAGCTGGGGATTTAGCTCAGTGGTTAAAATGCTTGCCTTGCAAGCACAAGACCCTGAGTTTGATTCCTGGCACCTGAAAAAAAAAAAAAAGAATAGTTTAGATGACCTCATTCAGTCTCATGGTTTTACATATCACCTGCATCCTGATGACTCTCAAATTTATATCAAGCCTAGTCCTCTTTCTCCACACTCCAGACTGATTTATCTGCTTGCCTCCTTCACCTGGTGTTATGGTTTGTGTGTAGATGTCCCCTCAAAGCCTCATGTGGTCATAGGTGGGGTGTTTTCTGAGGTGGCTAGATCTAGAGAGTGTGATTACTAAATTAGTCCACTGATTGGTTTGGCATAATTCTGCTGGGATCAAGGATGTGATATTAGGATTAAGGGTGCTGGGATTAAGGGTGGGAGTGCTACCCACCCTAAGGACAGATAGCCTGGATAAAATAGAAGGGACAGAAAGGGGCTTGTCTATTCCCTTTTTCGCTTCCCTTGCTTCCCTTGCTGCCTTCTGCTTATCTGCCATGCCACCCTGCCTTGGATCCAGGCAATTGTGGACTCAAACCTTTACAAACTGTGAGCTAAATAAATCTGTCTTCCCCTAATTTTGGATGTCAGGTATTTTGTCTCAGCAATGAGAGAAAAGTAACTAAGACACCTGGGTATGTTTTAGGCTTCTCATAGTTAACATGTCCAAAACCACACCCCACCTCCCAGAATCCTCCTTTCCCCAATTTACTTCCTGTTGCTTGAGTCAAAAACCTTAGCATCATTTCTTTGACATTGAAATCTAATCGGCAAACCCTATTGGCTTTACCCTAAATACAGTGCCTCCAGATGGAGCTATGTCTCCCTGCCTGGATACCATCGCCCTGTGCAACAGCCATCATCTCCCACCTCATTATTGCTCTCCCAACTGATCTCCTGCTTTCCCGCTTGTCTGTCACTGTCACAGAACACCTGAGAAAATTAACTGAAAGGGAGGAAGATTTTTTCGACACACCGTGTCAGAGGTTTCTTGGGTCTGTGCTTTGGGCCCATGGTGAAGCAGAACTTCATGGCAGGACTGTGTGGTGGAGCAAGTCCTCTCACTCATGGCAGCTGGGAAACAATGAAGGAGAGACGTGGCCAGGTTCCAGTGTCCCCTTCAAGGGCACAGCCTCAGATACCTAACTACTTCTACTGTGTCCCACTTCCTGAAGGTTCTACCTTCTCCCAGCAGGGCCATCATCTTGGGCCCAAGCGTTTAATACATGGCCCTTGGGGGACATTTGTAATCCAAGTCATAATATCCACCTCCATATGGAAGCCAAAAATGTTCCCATTGAAATACTTGATGGATCTTCCTCTTATCTGGCTGTGACTTTGTACCCATTAACAATCTCTGCCCATCCCAACCTTTAGTAAACCACTCTTCTCTCTACTTCTGTGATCTTAGCCTTTCCAGATTACACATATGAGTGAAATCATGCAGTCAAAATGCAGAATTTTGCCGGGTGTGATGGCACATGCTTGTAATCCCAGCACTTGAGAGGCTGAGGCAGGAACATTGTCATGAGATCAAGGCCAGACTGGGCTACATAGTGAGTTCAAGATCAGCCTGAACTACCTAGGGAGACCCTGTCTCAAAACAAAAACAAAACAAAACAAAACAAAAAAAATGCAGTTTTGTGTCTTTTGTAGCTAGTATGAACCATGGCCAGTCTTGGTTTATAACAGGAAAGCACAACATTGCAAGACTCGGCTAGATTCTTTGTTTTATAACTGCTAGCCAGTGTCATGGCCCACTGTTTGGAAACTTGCCCTTCTAGCCATCTTGATACCTAGTGTAACCAAGACCTGAAGAGTCAAATTCCCACTTTGCAGTTCTCTGGATTTCCCGTTGCACAATGGGTCTTGACCTTGACCACAGATGGGAATCACTTGGGGAGCTTAAAAAATTACTGATGCTTGCATCCCACCCTGGAGAGATGTTGAAGTCACTGGGAATTGGGATTTTTGGAGCTTCAGAGGTAAAATCTAATATGCAGCCAGTCTGAGAACCGCTGCTTTAATAAAAGATTCGGTTTCCTGTCTAAGTAATTCCTTGCTTCCCCAAGCAATTGATACCAAGAATAGATGTGCCCACACACAGGGTATGTCTCTGTGCCATGACTCAGCTGGGGCCTTACCACCTAGAGATTCAGATTTAGTTGATTAGGGATCCTGCTCAGATACTTTATGTTTAACAGTTCACCTGGATGATTCTTGTGTGGGAGGGTCAAGAATCATGGGGATATAATCCTCAAGGCTGTCACTATAATCATATCTGAACATAGTATAATAACTACTACATAATATCATAATACTGTGGTTATGTCAGGATAGTAGGATTGAGGGTACTTTCTTTTCTTTTGGGTCTAAGTATTGTCCTTACGATACCTTTACAATGAAAAGAATATATTTGGATGTACTCTTTTTTTCTGCAATTTTTTTCAAACTTTCATTATAAGCCAGGTATGGTGGCACACGCCTGTTAATTCCAGTACTCTGGTTAGGCTGAGGGAGGAGGATCACAAATTCAAGCCTAACCTGTGCATCTTGGTGATTGAATGAGAAACAGTCTCAAAACAAGCAAACAAACAAAAAAGGCCTGGGGATGTAGCTTAGTGCAAAGGCCCTCACCTTTCATTATGAGCTACAGATCTCTAGACATTATTTTCAACAATACGTTTTGTATCAGTTTTTATTTACCAATCATTTCTTTAGTTTTCTTCATGGTCTTTCAAAATCTCAGCCAACTGAAGAACTTTCTGTACAATATATTGACTCATTTATTCCCTACCAATAATTGAAATAAATGTTTGTATAAAGATACAATACCTGTCTTTTCTATGCTGTCAAACCTTCAAGAGGTGTGAGAGTGGAACATGGTAAGCCTGGAGGACTGGATACAGACTAAATCATAAGGAGCTTTTGCCGGGCATGGTACTGCACACCTGTAAGTCCCAGCGCTTGGGAGGCCAAGGCAGTAGGATCACTGCCAGTTCGAGGCCAGCCTGTGTTACATAGTGAGTTCAAGCTCAGCCTGAACTACATAGTAAGACCCTGTCTCCAAAAAAAAAAAAAGAAAAAAAATTAGATGACAGGAAGAAGTTTGAACTTCATCTTGAGGGCAAAAGATACATCGAAGGGCTTTAAAAGGAGATAAATATCAGTTTTAATCTATAGGAAGATGACTTCGACCTCAGGAAGGTAGATTGGATTGGAGAGGGGCAAGAGTGGAAAAAAATCAACAAGACCAGAAGCTGGTTCTCTGAAAGTATAAGTAAAACTGATGAAGCTCTAGCCAGGCTAATGGGGTTGGGGGGTTACTCAAATCACTAATATCAGAAATGAAAGAGGGATCATCACTACTAATCCACATATAATGAAAGGATAAGAAGCCAGAAATGGTGGCGCATGCCTATAATCGTGGGAGGCTGAAGCAGTAGGATCCTACGTTTGAGCCCAGTGGGGGCTACTCAGTAATTTAGCTGAGACCCCGTCTAAAAATAAAAAATCCAAAAGGGTGGGGATGTAGCTCCGTGTGAAGACCCTGTTCTCAATCCTCAACACCACAGGCATACATATGTACACACACACACACACACACACACACACACAGAGTAATAAGCGAGCATTGTGAACAACTCTGGGCTCATAAATTTGATAACTTAGACAAAATGGATCAATTTCTTGAAAGACACAAACTAGAGAACACACAAGGAGAAACAGATAAACTGAGTAGGACTGTATCTCCTAAAAGAATTGAATCGGGGTGGGCGTAGTGACACATGCCTGTAATCCCAACTACACAGAAAGCTGAGGCAGGAGGATCACAAGCTTGAGGCCAACCTGAGCAATTTAGTGAGATCTCTCGAAATGTGAAGGGGCATGCAGGGTGGGGAGATAGTTCAGCGCTCCCAGTGCTTCAATCCTTAGTACCACTGACTGAATGAATGAACAAAAAGAAATTAAATTGCTAACTAATAACATTACAAAACAGAAAACACCAGGCCCAGATGGTTTTCCTGGTGGAGTGTGTCAACACTTAAGGGAAAATAATAAGTCTCTATAATCTCTTCCATTAAATAAAAGCAGAAGGAGCACTTCTCAGTTCATTCTGTGAGCCAGCAGTACCCAAAAACCGAAACCAGGTAAAAAGGAAAACTGAAGACCAGTGTCTGTCATGGATGCATGGCAGGTATCCTCAACAAAATGCTAGCAAATTGATTTCAGCAGTGTGTAAAAAGAGTTATATACCACAGCCAAGTGTGCAAGGTATGGAAGGCTGGCTCACCACTCGAAAATCAAGTGATCTATTCCATTACATCAACAGGCTAAAGAAGAAACTCTTATGATCATATCTATAATGTAAATAGAGCATTTGATACAATCCAGCACCCTTTGGTGTTAAAAAAAAAACAACAAAAAACTACCAAACTATGAACAGAAGAGAATTTCCTCAATTTGATTTTTTAAAAATTCACAAAATCCCTGAAGCTAAGATCACGCTTATGACGAGAAACTAGATGCTTTTCCCCTCTGATGAGGCAAAAAGGAAGCATGTCACTTCTCACCACTCCTATTCAGCATCATATTGAAAGTCCAGTGAGTTCAATAAGACAAGGAAATAAAAGCTGTACACATTGAGAAGGAAGACATAAAACTGTCTCTGTTCACAGATGACATAATTGTCTACGTAGTAAATATCAAAGATTGGCAAACACTTCTGGAACTGATGACTGATTATCACAAGGCTGCAGGATACAAGGTTAATATACAAAAGGCATTGATTTCCTATATACCACAAATTAACAATTGGAATTTAAAATTAAAAACAGCATCATTTACATCAGAACCAAAAGAAGAGGAGTGGGAGGGGGAAGGAGAGGGAAGGAGGAAAGCAAGGAAAGAAAGGAGAGAAGAGAGAAGGGGAGGGAGAAGGGTAGACAGGAGGAAGAGGAGAAAAGAAACAATTACTTAGGGAGAAATCTGACAAAATATGAGTATTTATGTGTCTACACATATATATGAAGAAAACTATGTAACTCTATGAAAGAAATCTAGATATATGGAGAAATATTCCATGTTCTGATGGAAAGACTCAGTATTAAGATGTTTGCTCTTCCCAACTTGATCTATAAATTTGATGTAAAATCCCAGCAAGTTATATTATGGATATCAACAAATTGAAAGTTTATATGGAAAGGCCAAAGACCAAGAATAGCCAACAATCCTGATAAAGAACAGTTGGTGGACTGACACTACCTGGCCTCAGACTCAGAGCTACAGAAATCAAGATAGCAAAGTACTGGCAGAAGAGCAAGCAAATTCAGTAGATCAGGAGAGCAGGACAGAGTAAACCCAGAAGTAGACTCGCACAGATACAGTGTGTTGATCTGTGACAAAGGAACAAAGGCAATTCCATAGGAAAATGATGGTTTTTCAACTAATGGTGTTAGAACAGTCAGACATTCCACGGGCACAAATAAATCTGTCATGTAACGTGTTGCACAAAAATTAACTGAAAACCTAAGTAGACCTGAATTATTATGGTTTTTATAGAAAAGAAACCCCCTCTAAGGCTCATGTGTTCAGAGGTGGGGCTTTTGGGGAGTAATTGGATCATGAGGGCTATAACCTCATCAGTGGACTCAGCCATTGACAAGGTTATAGCTCAGTGGGCTTATTCAGAGGTAGGGCCTAATTAGGTGAAGCAGGTCCCTGGTACCGTGGCTTTCAAGAGCAGATTTTGCCCCTGGCCCCTTCCTCCTGGGCTTTTCCCTTTCCCTCTCTCCACCTCCTGTCCATTATGAGTTGAGCCATTTTCTTCCATCACATATTCTTCATCAGGCCAAGAAACAACAGAACCAAACGACTATGGGCCGAAATACAAGCCAAAGTAAATCTTTCCTCCTTTAAGCTGTTTATTCTGTTATTTTGTCACAGCAACAGAAAATTAACACATAAATATAAAACTATGAAACTTCTGGAAGATAACATAGGAGAAAATCTAGGTGATCTTGGATTAAGCCTAAGATGTTAGTTATAAAACCAAAAGTATAATCCAGGAAAGAAGAAAATTGGTAAATTGATTTTTCTCAAAATTTAAAACATGTGCTCTGTGAAAGACACTGTTAAGAGAAAGAAAAAAACCAGCCGCAGACTGACGGAAACATTTGTGGAATACCTATCTTATGAAGAATTTGTATCCAGGGGTTGGGGACTTTGCTCAAGTGGTAGAGCACTTGCCTAGCAAGTGCAAGGCCCTGAGTTCAAGCCCCAGCACCCCCCCCAAAAAAAGAATTTGTGTCCACAGTATATGAAGAACTCCAAGAACTCTCAAAACTCAACAATGAGTAAACAGTCAACCCAGTTTTAAAATGGACAAAAGATCTGAACAGACACCTCATACACACACAAAAAATTACATATACACACACAGGAATAGAAGGCAAATAAGCATATGAAAAAGTGCTGACATCATATGTCATTAGGGAAGTACAAGTTAAAATGACAGTGACATACTACCACATACCTGTTAGAATGGCTAAATAAAAAAAAATAAAAAAGACAATCTCAAGTGCTGACGCTCCCTGGTGGTCTAGTGGTCATAGGATTTGGCGCTCTCAAGTGCTGACAAGAAAGCAGAGCGATAGGAATTCTCACTCTTTGTCGGTGGGAGTCTAGCAGCATTTTCTGAAGCTAAACATGGTCTCACTGAATGCTGTGGCAACTACTTTCCAAGGTATTTTCCCAATTGAGTGGAAACTTACATGCACACAAAGACTACATGAGCCAGGGTGGTGGTACGTACCTATAAGCCCAGCACTGGGAGGCTGAAGCAGGAGAATCACAAGTTTGAGCCTATCCTGGGCAACTTAGCAAGACCTTGCCTCAGAAAAAAAAAAGGGAGGATCCTGCTTAGCAGTAGGGCACTTGGCAGACGTGTGAGGGCCCTGGATTCAGTGCCCAGTACAACACACACACTCATAACAACAACAACCTGCATGTGAATATTACAAATATTTATAGAGGCTGTATTTGTATTTGCCAATAATTGTAAGCAACCAAGGTAGCCTTCAGTAGGTGACTGGATAAAGTTACACTGGCAGTGAGATATTATTCAGCACTAAGAGGTGAGTCATCAAGTCAAGAAGGCATGGAGGAGCCCTTAGTGCACAACTAAGTGAAATAAGCCAACATGAAAGGGTATTTACTGTGTGATTCCAACTATGTGACATTCTGGAAATGGCAAAACTATGGAAACTAAGAAGATCAGTGATTGCCAGGTGGAAGGGAGAAGGGAAAAAGGTATAAATGTATTATGTATTTCTCAAAATCTACAGAAGCTTGTAACACACACAAAAAAAACTTTAATATAAACTGTTGACTTTAGTTAATACCGTATCAATAGCAATTCATTAGTTTTAACAAATGTCCCACACTGATGCAGGATATTAATAGGAACAAGGTGGGGAGGGTCAGGAAGAATATAGGAACTCCGTACTATTATCTAAAGCTATTCTTCCTAAGTAAAGTATATTATAATTTAAAAAAAAAAACCCACCAAGACCTTTGAAATCAGAAGGAAAAAAAAGTGTGTTAATTAAAAGTCAGGCAGGAAGGGTTAGGGATTTAGCTCAGTGAGTGGTAGAGCACTTGCCTGGCAAGCACAAGGCCCTGAGTTCCGTCCCCAGTACCCGCCCCCCCAAAGTCAGTCTCTCCAGCACTGTTCTCCTCACTGTATGTGAGGCCCTGGTTCGATGCCCAGTGTAAAGAAATAAGATAAAACGGATCAGCAACAGTCAAGGGCTTTGAAATCAGAAAGCCCTATGTTCATACTTTCTCCTACTGCAGCTTCCTAGTTGAGTTTCTGTATTTTCTTGTTCATAAAATGAGGATGGTAATATTGTACAGAGGTGCTTGAGGACTAACAATAATGTAAAGAATAAAAACAAAGCCCCTGATATTGTTCACTAAGTGCTGATTACATTTCTCTGCTTTGTTATTTTGCTTCCTGAAGTATCTTAAAATAAAGTTTCCTTGCTCTCCAAATCTGCTCAGACCCCTTGACCCAGGGTTCTTTTTTCTTTTTTCTTTCTTAGACTGCTCATGTCATTCCTCTGCACAGAAGTCCTGAAGCATGGGGGCTGGGGATTTAGCTCAGTGGTTAGAGTGCTTGCCTTGCAAGCACAAGGCCCTGAGTTCGATTCCCAGCACCAAAAAAAAAAAAAAAAGAAGTCCTGAAGCAGAGGGATTATTGGCAGTGAGGCAGTGAGACCATATTTGGGCTCACGTGCAGTTCCCCAAATGGGCCTTTGCACATGTTGTGTCCTGTGCTGAGAATAGTCTTCCACCCCTCTTTTCTTGACATTGCCCCTTAATTCCTCAGGCCACGTTGCCTCCTCTCCACACACCCTGTACACAACTCTGATCGTGATTATCCTTGAAGATATCTTTTCTTTACCTCCCTATTTTGCCTGCTAAATCACAAGCTTCTTGAGGGCAGGAACCAAAATGGAAATGTCAGGCGCCTGAGTGCAGTGTTTCCCTGCGGCACCCTGAGCAGAGGGGAAAATGAGCATGCTCAGCTGGCAGCCCTCTTCAAGCATGAACATTCTTTAAGATCTTTCATTTTATTTTTCAAGTTTTACATTCTGTACCGTAATGCATATGTGTTGCTTCAGTATAGTCTTCCTCCTGTCTTCAGGCATATTTACTGCCCCCAGAAGATGCCCTGTGTTTCCACAGTGACTTTGAGACCCCTGGCCTTTACCACGTAACCCCGGGACTATGGCACTCACTTTGAGAAATTGCATTTAACAGGTTTAGGACCAGTGTTACTTGGAAATCATGATAATGACCTGTGTCTTGTGCCCAGGGACCAATAGAAAAATTGGGCACAAATCTTCACTATGATTTTTAGAACAAATCAGATGAAATTTAGCCCTGCTGTGGGGCTCACATACTCACTGGAGTGCCAGTGGATGACAAGTTCGTGCACACAGATGTCGGCTGTTCTGTCTCCAAAGACTTCTGACCTCCCTGACTAACAGGCAGAATTTTGGAGATAGCAAGTGGGTTGTTGGAGAGCATTCAGATAAGAAAAATGAAAAGAACAGTTTTTTTCCTCAAATTAGTGAAACTGTGATAATTCAGATGAACCTACAAGGTCTAGTAAAAGCAGAAGTCAAATATTAAAATAAGGGGTTGGGGATTTAGCCCAGTGGTTAGAGTGCTTGCCTAGCAAGCACAATCCCCTGAGTTAAATCCCCAGCACCCAAAAAAATAATAATAATAAAATAAATTTTAAAGAAACATTAAATAACAGGAACAATCACTGATACTATACAATTACACAACCCCTCAAAGAGCACTTTGTCCTATATACTGTCAGTATTCATTGATCTTCCCATCAGTTCTATAAAATTTACATTATTGTAGCTATTTCGAGAGTTAAGGAAACCAGTTGTATCTTATCTGAAGTTACACAACTAGCAAGTGGAAGAGCTAGTTACTTAAAGTTCAGTCTTCTTATCTTTAAGTCAATCACTTTTTATATCAAAGAAACAGGGTCTTTGGTGCAAACAAATATGGGCTTTGGAGTCAGTTTTCTGTGGCTAAAAATGAAAAATAATATATTTACCTTAGTGTAAGGCTACTCCAAGGGTGTGCAAGGCCAAATACTGTTGTAAAGGCTTCTGCTTGTATAAACCAGTTGTGGGTCCATGTGAGGTATAGTGGCTTATTGATGAGGATCTAGAACAGTGAGCAGAGAAGAGATACACTTACGTATTTGTTAATTGTCCAATCAGCACACAAAGACCATCACTGTCTCCCATGGTTCAGGAACCATCTCGGTTTTCTATTGTCAAATGTATCTTTCCTGGAAAGTTTCATATCCTGCCACAAGAAACAGGAAGCAGTGCTGTTATTACTCAAAAGTGCTGTGGCTTTTTGGAACCTGTTGTATAGAAACAGTGTAGGTCTTGTCTCCTCGGTTCTCCAGGACCATTCATTTCAGTTGCCACCATCATTTCTTGGTTTCTCTGTTGTCCTTCCTGATGCCCATGCATACTGGCTTCCATTGACTCTCACAGGTTGTGACTGCTTTGTTGACAAGTGTTACCCAGAATGTGCAGGTGAAATGTGAACTGAAATGAGTGTCCTGGTCATGTGAAATTTTAATAATGTAAATGTACAGCAGCACATCTTCCAACAGTGCCTTCTTCTGGACTCTCTCAGCCCCACCGCCTGGGTCTAAGGCAGCACTGCTTTAGAGGATTATGTAAAGCTCAATTAAGTAATCAGATCAACTGTCAGGCACCTGGCACATTCTCAGTAGATGTTAATACCCTCGTTCTTTACATACCACCCAGAAAGAGGATGTTTTTATTTTTAAAGAAATGAAGTGTGGAAACAAAAATGAGTTGGAGCAGTCACAGCAGGCCCCTGGTGAGATTCTCTGTGAGACTTGTCTGTGCAGAGCAGGCTAATGTGCTGGGAGAGCTTCCTGTAGAGTATCGTGGCAGCCAACATGAGGAAAATGACAAGGCCAGAGATGGCAAGAAACTGCTGTAATGTCAGCTCTAGAAACCTAGACCCAACAGGAAAATGGCCAGGGGTGATGGAGATGTTGCACTGTCAGTAGTAGAAGCAGAAAGGCAGGGCCTCCAAGGCTGAGAAATTCCTCAAATTCCACATGGCTCCGAGCAAGCTGTTTCTCTTCTAAACTTAGAGAAGGCATTTAAACCACTTACCAGTCCAATTATTTAAATGCAAGATGACAAAAAGTTGCCTATTTTTTAATTAACTCTTATAACAGTATGAGTGTATCTTGTGCAAACAAGAATTGACTGGTTGAAATGACAGCTGCCCAAGCAACACTTGCAGTGGTCAGTATGTAAACAAACACGCTGCCTGAGTGATGCTCAGGGTAAATGTTAAGTGGTTAACAGGGTTTATCACAGGTGGCTGGATTTGGGCAGAAGTTGTAGAGAAACCAATGTCTCCAGTGGAGGCCGCAGAGAGCAAAGGGTCAGTGACACCCCAGCTATGGATGGAGGAAGACACTGACAGCAATGCAAGAAGAGCCAGCAGAGCTAGAGTAACAGGGTCAAAGGACAGCAGTTAGAGGAAAGAGAAACTGCCCTTAGGGAGAAACATTTGCACCTTGAACCTTGACAAAGGCTATGAGATATTAAGTACTTTTCATACATAAAGGCTGTTTCAGGAAAAAAAATTAAAATGGAGATGTTTAATGACAGGGTAAGATTACTCACACCGAGCAAAGCTGCTCTGTCATTTCTCAAGCCATATCATTGTTCCAGAAACAACTGTAGTAATTGGAGAAGTGCCTCCTCATCGGAAGGGCACTTTCCTGCAGGCCCTCGCAGTGTGTAATACTGGCTGCCTTTGATTGAGTTATCATATGTTCTGTCAGGCAGTGTGCTAGGTGTTACATGTGTACACTTCTTTTCTTCTAGCCAGTGCCTTGAATTTAACAGCACTAAATCAACACGTGTAGTTGGTCCTTGTGTCCTTAGGTGTGCCCCTCCCTTAACAACTGGGACTTAACTGGGATAGTGCACTGTTTCTTGCCTGCCTATCCCTTGATTTGAGCCAGTGTTCAGAGCTGCTTCTCTTGGCTGCCACTCTCTGCTACCTCCTTTTTCATATAGCATTCTCTGCTTCAGAGAATGCCCAGCTTTCTTGCCACATAGTTACCAGATCCTGAGAATGACAGGGTCCCTATTGCCTGTGAGAAAGCTGAGAATCAAATTTTCCATCCCTTGCCCAACCTCACACAGCTTGTCAGCACCCTCTGCGAGAGGTCCTGATTCCAAATGCACACTCTTGCAGTTTATAACCCATTGCTTGGCCTGATTCCTCAAGTGAAGGAGCAGAAGTCATGTTGATTCCGGGTTCCAGTCTGGCCAGTCTGGATTTCCTCTTGAGGGTGTGGCTTACTCTTCACCCCAGGGGCTTCATGGCCAGTTTGTTGCACAATGGGTGCTCTTACTGGTTGAAATGCTGAGTCTCCTACAGTGAAAGGCCAGCTGTAGAGGAGAAGAACAAGGGCCGAATGATTTGACCAGACATCTGTAGGGGCCTCCTGGCCTTTGAGTATGAGTGCCGTAGAGAAACTAGCTATTCTGGCCTGAGGGATTTGGTGGCCATTAATCTTGGTGGTTTTGACCGCTGGCTGCCCCAGAGGTCCCAGCCTGCTGTATGACTCAGAATCCCCAACACTCCCCCTATTCTTCTCTCACTGGGACAGCCAGGAGGCCATTTCTAAGGCATTTTAATTTGGTAATAATTGACATGGCCCAGTGTACCCAGAGCTGCTTTCTGATTGAGGAGCTGATCCAGTGCTCATCATCCTTGGTGTTTGGCCACCTTGCACTGCCACGGGAAGAGCTGACTCTCCTGCTGCCCTTCTGGCTCCTGGCTTCCTGTGCTCCAGCTGGCCTGCACGCCCTCCACTCCGTCATGGATGGCATGAGCCTGGAGCCCTGCTCAGTCCCACAGCCCTTCTCCAAGCATCTTACAAGAGCTGAACACATGCACTGTGGAGAAAGAAGAAGTGGTTTGTCTGTTGGGTGTTGAGTTCTGCGGTGTACCTTGTTACAAAAGGAATCTACCATCTACCTTCCAGCTTCTTTGTGAATCTTTCTGGAACTCACAGTACAAGGCAGACAAGCAGACAGTGAGGGGTTCGGAGACCTGGCATAAAGGGACTCAGAATGCCACACTGCTTGTGTACATACTTCTTGACCTTCTTCTCTCCTTGTTGGCCAGCTGGGTGACTCCTTCTTTGTTGGCACTGGCCTTTGCTGGCCTCTGATCCCATGCTGGTAGTGTCCTGTCCACAGCTCCCACACAGGTGTTAGAAGCAGGTGCAAATGCAGCACCTGCCTCTTAACCAGCTGCATGATCTTCATCCTGAGCCTCATGTGTGCATTAGTAATACATAGCCCCCACCCACAGGGTTGTGGAGAGGAGCAACTGAAGGTCATCTAGAGTGTTTTAGTCACTGTGCCTAGTCCAAAAGCTTTCAGTAATTTCAATAATTGCACAGAAGTTTATATTTCATTTCTAAAATACCGTTGTTTATGTAGGAAAATATTGCTTTTCTCCTGTTAAAGCCTTTGACTTTCTTTTGCCTACCAAATAAAGTCTGGGCTTGTCACTCAGCCTTTGCATTTGCATTTTAGGTCTTGAATTTCATTGGTAGGGAAGGCTTAAAAACGTAGATTTCTAAAAGCGATACCTTGCATGCAGATAAGCTTGTCCCTATTCAGTGAGCAGTGTAAGGCCCTGGAAGAGTCCCCCACAGGTGAATCAGATCTGACAGGCAATGGAATTGTCACTCTGGCTGTCCAGTACAGAGCCACCCCCATAGCCTATTCTTGAGTCCCTGCGGAGAACAGTGCTGAGAGTAGGCTTGCCATTGAGCCCTCCACGGTGAAGCAGCTGAGCCCTGGAGAGTTGGCAGCTGGCCCAGGGGTGGGGGTGGAGAAGGTTGGGACTCAGAACTGGCAGCCAGTCAGTTTCACTCAGGTGCCCCAGAAGGCCCAGCCTTTAACCCCCGTGGTCATTGGCCCCATTCAGTGAAGATGTCCTAGTCTTCTGTAGACTGCACAGGGCAGAGCTCTGGTGGAGGGTGGTGACTCCAGCTCCACATTGAACATAAGGCCCTTGAAACCCAACAATTAGGGTAGCATGGCTATAGTTTCATAGCAGCAAAACCAGCCCTAGAACACAATTTCCTGAAAAGTATCACATAGGCTCTGGCTGTGGTTTCCTGTCATTGCTTGGTGTGCAGTTTGGAGTGTAGGGAGATGGTCAGAATCATTATATTCTTCAGAAAGTTACAGGGGTCTTTGGTTTGTCCCTCTCGGTGTAAGGTAGAGGCGAGGCTTAAATCAGCCTCTGATCTCGGGCATTTACAATATGGCGAGGGAAACATACAGCAACAATTACCCTACAATATGGCAGTGCAGATGGGGTGATGGCAGGGGAAGGAACAGCAAGAGCACCAAGAGCCACAACCTGATCTGTGGGTCATGGAGTTATTCCCAGGAAGTGGACATCTGAGTAAGATTCTCAGGGACCAATAGGCATAAGCCAGGAGGGTAAGAACAAGGAGTAATTCTGGGGACAGAGCAGGAGAGCATCCTCAATTAAAAGTCAGCGTCATAGCACCCATGACACACATTGTCGTGCCTGCTATATTTGGGTCACTGTGAATGGTTCCTGATGGCTTGATGAAACTGCTGGAGAAAAGAAATGCAGAGGAAGTCAGACATGTAGGGACATTCCAGAAAGGTGGAAAGGGCAGTGCTGTTGACAGCATGGAAGCCTGAGCAGCTCCATACTGAAGCATTTTAAGCACCACCCTCTCAGTCCTGGGGCTGGGTGAATGTCCGGATTTATTTCGTATCAAGCTTCCTGCAGAGAACCTGTGTGATACCAAGTGCATCTCTTTTACAGATTCCATTGAGGGACCTTCCCTGTTGATCTGTCTATTCTCTTAGGGATTTGGATTTTTTATCATCATGAAAGTCATGGTATGGAAAAGGGCCAAGAGTGCTGATTGTAGGGATGGAACTTTAGTCAAGGTTTTAGCCCCTGCCCCTTCATGAATTAATAACCCCCTGATGATTTAGTTCTTGGCAGGCTGTGACTTTCCTTCTCTATCCACAGGCCTGCTGAGTTAGCCACCAAGTACGCAAACTTTTCGGAGGGAGCTTGCAAGCCCGGCTATGCCTCAGCCCTGATGACTGCCATCTTCCCCCGGTAAGTGCTCTTGTTCCCACCACTCACTAGACAACCCGGCTTGTGGCCTGGGAGTCTGAAACCTGGTGGCTCACAGTGCCCCATGTTTTCCTGAGGAAACAAGATTCTGCTGTAACTTCCCTCCTGTATTGAGGAATCTACAGGTATCTAGAAAGGACTTTGCTTTTGTTGATTCTGCCCAACTCTGTTCTGTGCCTTTGCCTACCTCACCCTCCATCCTGCCTCTTGGAGTTGTACATGGCAGTTTTTTGAGGGGAGGGAGGAAGGAGGTAGAACCTACACAGTCACCCTAAGGAAGCCAGGAATCCAGAGAAGCCAGGCAAGGCTGCCAAGCATAGGTGCTCCTAGTCCTAGTATCAGTGGCCAAACAAAGCTGGAACCCATTAGCTGGCTTCAGGGAGGAATACCCAAATAGAGCAGGAACAGAATAATTTCTAAGGCTGAGTTTTAGCACCTTTCCTCTGTGTCCATTTTGCATTCTGGAGCTTGTGATTAGTGGTGTCAGGCTTTCTAAAAGAATCTTTGCCTTACCACATAATTCCTTCCATCAAATGCCACCAATGGACCTTGCTTACTGACCCACCTTCTTTTTTTCCTGAAGCTTCGGCATGGAAAAAGGGCTGAAGAGCTGAAATTACCTTGTTTTATTTGGAGTTATCTTGAGACTGTCAGGTCATTTTATTCTTTTGGAAAATGATGGGCACTTTTGATTCAGAGTGTCTGGCAGAAGGGCTACTTATTAGGACCCTCTGGGTGTTGGAATATATACTGGGACCATCAGAGTAGTCTTGGGGGTGATTCTGCTCAGTTGGGGAAGTACTTGCCTCCCATCCTTAAAAGGCTGAGGTTAGGGCGCACATTGTGCTTGGAAAGGAATGCTGAGAAACAGCTGGCCCTAAGAACATCCAGGATATTTAGTTGCATGCTCCTTATCTTGTCCAACATGAGCAGTCCCAGTTTAGCTCCTTGTAGAAAGCAGGGCCTGTGCTGCCAAGTACCTGCTGTTCAGATAGAGATCTCTGCCTGGGATCTGCTTTCTGAATTGGCTCCAAATACTTTGTTTCCTCCAGCTATTTATTGAGCACCCCTAGATAAAGTGTTCTATATTCTTCAGTATGTTTTCACAAGCCTACCCATCTCTGTACCCTGGACTGACACTTGTGAGTTTTTGTTGATCTATACATGTTTCTCCTACTTTTTTTAATTAAAAGTAATATAAGCATGTAGGGGGAAAGCTCAAATAATGCAAAATGTTACTCCAGACATTCCCCAGAGACAGCCATTGTTACCATAAGTGGGAACATGGTACATTTATTGTTCTGTATTTTGCTTTTTATTCCTAAAAGAATATGCTAGAGATTATCTCATTACCAGCATATGTGACTCCATCTATCATCCTCATCATCATCGTCATCATCATTATTTGGTGCTAGGGATCAAATGCAGGGCCTTGCATGTACTCTCTACCATTGAGCTATACCCTCGGTCCTTTTTATCTCATTTTTAAAATACTGTATAACATATAGTTGTATGCATATATCATAATTTTATTAAAATTAAAGTTTATTGAAGTTTACATACAATAAAATTTACATTTTAGTGTAGTTCTATGAGCTTTGACAAATGCACACTTTGTGTAACCACAACAATCAATAGCACATTTCCATTATCCCCAAAAGTTTCCTTTGCTCTTTTGTAGTTGACCCCTCTCCCACTCCTAGCCTCTGGCAACCACTGATTATTTTCTGTCCCAGAATGTCATATGAGTAAAATCATGTAGTAGGTGCCCTTTTGAATTGGTTTCTTTCCTTTAGTATAATGCATTTGCAGTTTATACATGAGTTGTGTATATCAGTTGATCTTTTTTATTGCCAAGTAGTATTCCATTATGTGAATGTAACACAGTATATTTATCTACACAAAGGTCAAAAGAAAAAGATACATGGGTTATTTGGGCAAATATAATTAGGAATAAAGCCATTGCAGTACCTTGGTTCACCAACTTAATTCTTTCCGCGATTCTGGTTACAGAGTTTTGGAAAGAATTAATGCTTGCAATTTGATTGCAACCAGAATCATAGAATGAATTCTGCAACTGAAATCATGGAAAGAATTAAGTTGGTGAACCAAGGTACCACTGTATTAGTACAGGTTTTTTGTGCAAATGTATGTGTTCATTTTTCTTGAGTAAATACCTAAAGGTGTGTGTTAGCTTTCTGACACTATGAAAGATATCTGGAATGAACAATTTAAAGGAGGAAAGATTTGTTTTGGCTCACAGTTTCCAAAGTTTCAGTTCATGGTCACTTGACTCTTGCTTCTGGACCCAGTGAGGCAGAGCATCATGGCAGGGAGCATCATGTAGAGCAAAGTGGCTCACCTCATGGCAGGCAGGAATCAGAGAGAGAGCCTGTGAGGAAGGGACTGGGGACAAGATATAGTCCTGAAGGTCACAGCTTTATGACCTCCTTCCTTCACTTAGGCCCCACCTCCTAAGTTTCCAACACTTCCCCAAAATGCCATCAAATTAGGAATCGTTCGGTGGATTAACCCACTGATGGAGTTAAAGCCCTTGTGGTCCAGTCACTTTTTAAGGCCCCACCTCTGAACACTGCTGCACTGGAGATCTAGCCTTCAACATATGAGTTTATGGGGGACAATGCAGATTCAAATCACAGCAGACAG
>PVJO010012525.1:33100-55278 GCA_004026905.1 Hystrix cristata
CCATTGACAGGTTTCCCCTTTTGACAGGTTTGTTGACAATCAGTTGAACACGTATGTGTGGGTATTCTGTTGATCTGTGTCTGTCCATGTACTATTATCATACAGAACTATTATCATGTTTTCTGTTTCTAAAGACAGATTTATTTCCTCCTTTCCAATCTGGATGTCTCTCATTCTTTTTTTTTCCCTTGCCTTACTGCCAGTAAGTACAGTATTAAATAGGAAAGTTCCACTGCTCTAATCACATGCTTTGTTCTGCTGCCAAGCCACCTCCATCTGGAGGCTGTCTAGGAGCCCATCAAAAGTTACCTCATTAGAACAAAAGGTGCTCCTGTTACTTAGGAAATTGCAAAGGCCTTAGAAGGTCAGAGTCAGGAACTGGGGTCAAAGACCAAATATTAGAACAAAAATTTTTCTTAATGTTCCTGTCTATAAGAGTTTTAGGAGGTCTATGTCAGGAACCAGGGGCAGAGGCAGATATGTGTGTGTATGTGACTGTATGTGCATGTATATGTATATGTGTATATGTATGTTTATGTATGTGTTTATTTCACGGCTTGCATTTTTTTTGTTGTGAAATTTTTTTTATCAAGAGTTAAGTTTCTTTAATAGATCTAGGACTATTCAATTTTCCTATTTCTTTTTTTCCTGGGAGGGTGCTGGGGATGGAACTCAGGGCCTTGCGCTTGCAAGATAAGCACTCTAACCACTGAGCTAAATCCCCAGCCCCAGTTTTGTATTTTTTTTAAGTTGAATATATCGGCATAAAATTGTTAATATTCCCTTATTATAATCATCTCGAATCTCTGTTGAGGTATCTCTATCATGCCTGATATTGGAAATTTTAAACTTTTATCCCTTTTTCCTAATCTGTGTAGTTAGAGGCGTGTCATTTTTTACTGATCTTTTTAAAGAACTAGATTTTGGTTTCATTGGTACTTACTCCCCCTCTCCATTGGTACTTTCTTGGCTATTGATATTTTTTTCCACCATAAGGTTGACTATTGCTCTTATCTCCATTATTTTCTACCTGCCACTATTTGGAACTTAATTTATTATTGTTTGTTTCTTAGGGTAGAAGGTTAAACCATTGATTTGATTCCTTTGGATGCTTTAAATTGCACTCCATATACTGCATTGCCTGCATGCCATAAGTTTTGGTCTGTTGTTTTTTATTTTCATTGAGTTAAAAATATTTTCTAATTTCACTAGTGATTTCTACTTTGACCCATAAGATCCTTTTAAGTGTTTTGCTTAATTTCCAAATATTTGAGGCTGTTCAGATATTTGCATTTGAGATTTCTGGTGTTTGTGTGACCAGAATCAACTTTATATAATTTTAATACTTTTAAATTGATTGAAAACTGAGTTATGAAACAAAATATAGTGTATCCTGATGAATGTTCTGTGTGTACTTAAGAAGAAAATATTTCTGCTATTACTAGGTATCCTATAAATGACAATTAGATAAGGTTGGTTGATAGTGTTTGTCAAGTCCTCTATATTTTTACTGGTTTTCTCTCCGCTCACTCTAGCAGATGTTGACAGAAGGATGTTGATGTCCTCATTTATCAGTTTTTGCTACATGTCTTTTAAAGCTTTGTCATTTGGTATATGTTAATTTAAGATTGTTATATCAAATTCCCAGTAGGTTCCTTCATTATTTTGAAATGTCTTTTTCCCATGGCAGTAATTGTTCCAAAGTCTTCTTTGTTTGATATTACTATAACTACTCTAACCTTTTTAAAATTAACTTTAGCAAGGCCCATTTTTACCATCCATTTACACTGTGGGAAGTATATTTGCATTTGCTTTTGAATCATCACAGGGATGGTGGGCAGTGGGCCAGCCTTTTGTTTCTAACCTATTTGTGTATACATTTAAACTGGGTTTCATGTAGACAGCCTGTAGTTGAGTCATGCTTTTTAATTCAATCTGACAACGTCTGCCTTTTATTGGGATGCTTATGACATTTACCTAATGTTTACATATAACCGTTGATATATTTGTGTTTAAGTCTACCATGTTGCTATTAGTTTCTTGTTCTTTCTTGTTTTCCTTCTTTTCTTGCCTTGTTTTGGATTAGCTGTGTATGCTTTATAATTTTATTTTACCTTCACTTATTGGCTTAACAACTATACCTCTTTATGTTTTCTCACAGTTAATTTAGAATTAACAATCTACGCCTGTAATTTATAATATTATTTTCAAATAACATTGTACACTTAGAATACAACAGCCTTACAGTGTTATACTTTTATTTCCCCCTTCCATCTTTGGCACTATTTGTTTCATACTTTTTTCTTTAACCAAGAACATGTATTGGTACATTGTATACATAATGATCACATTCATCATGGTTATTTTGTACCTGTACATGATGTATTTTGGTTCCCTGCCTTCCGCATCCCTCCCTTCCACTCCCCCACCCTTCCCTATTTACAGCAGGTTTATTTACATTTTTCCATTGTCTCATACATTTTCAACTGTAATATATTGTTTGATACAGTCAGTTGTCTAAAGTAACTGTATCAAATAAAATGAGGGGGAAGCAACCTTTGGAATAGGAGAAAATATTTGTAAATCCTGTATCTGATCAGGAGTTAATACCTAAAATACACAGAGAACTCCTAAAATTCAGCAGCAACAACAAAAAGCAAATTGATTTAAAAATGGACAAATAACTTGAATAGGCACTTCTGAAAAGAAGATATACAAATGGCCAGCAAGCACATGAAAAGATGTTCAGCATCACTAATCATTCGAGAAATGCACATTAACATCAAAGTGAGATATAATCCCACACCCATTAGGATGGTTACTCTTAAAAAAAAAAAAAACCCCAAAAAACCCAGAAACTAAGTGCTGGCAAGGATGTAGAAAAGTTAAACTCTAGTATACTGTTAATAGAAATGTAGAATGGTACAGCCACTATGGAAAACAATATGACATTTCCTGAAAATTTGAAAATAGAAATATCATATGAACCAGCTTTCACTTCTGGATATATCCCCAAAATAATTGGAAGCTGACTCTTAAAGAAATATTTGTACTCCAAGGTCATAGCAGCATTATTCATAATAGCCAAAAGGTAGAAATAACCAACTCCCATCAACAGATGAAGGGATAAACAAAATATATACAGTGAAATATTATTCAGCCTGAAAAAGGAAAGAAATTCAGACATCTCCACAACAACGTCAAGGTACTTATTACTACTAAAATGTATACTTAAACCGAGCTAAGATGGGCTAAATCCCCTCAGCAGTGAAACAGTGCGCTCTGCTATTAGCCCTGACCTGAGGCATGCAGAGAGGACATAAAGAGAACCATTTTGGGTGTTCTTCAATTCTAGTACTCAGGAAGACCACATTTTTAGACCCCATTGTGAAGAAGAGCCATTGAAAAGATCATACTACTGCAGTTAGGAAGAAAGGAGTAGAGCTAAGTAATCAGAAACTGTCTTGTCTTGAAACAGATGAACCGGGCTCCAGAGATAATCTGGAAAGTGTTGCACATGTTGTAAGCGTGTTCATTAGTGTGTGGACTTAATTATAACTCAGGTGCCGTTTGAAGATAAAAGATGCTGATGGAAGACTTCTTGGACTTAAGAGTTAAAGGAAGCATATAAATGGGGTCAGTCACAGAATAAAATTGCTGAAGTATTTGCAAAGCAAAACAAGAGACATTCTCACAGTGTCCAGAGGAAAAGGCTAAAGAAAATAAGATATGAAAAGAGGAGAAAAAGAGATGTAGAGGCCTTGAGGAGATATAATCTATGTGTAATAGGAATACCTGAAGCAGGACAAAGCAAATGAAGCTGAAACAATAATTAAGGAACTAATTGAAGAAAACTTTCCAGAGTTAAAGAATGAAATCCACCTGCAAATGAGGAAGCTCACAGGGTTCCTTTAAAATTTAATGAGGGACTGGGGACAAGTATCCAGACAGGGAAAGCAGCTTACCTGTAAAAGAACAAAAGTCAGACTGACTTCAGATTTTTCTCTTGCAGTTCTAAATGCCAGAAGACAATGGAACAACATTTATAGAATGTTAAGGGAAAATAATTTTGAACCAAGAATTATATACCTGGCCAAGTGAAGGCAACTGAAAGACATTCTCAGATACCAAGGGGTTAAGAAAGTAAACTGACCGCTTAAGTCTTTATGTCTTACGTCTCATTATTATGTTTGTGTTTTTTTAAACATACAAAGTATATTTATAAGAGCTATTTTAACATCCTCGTTAGCTAATTCCATCATCTATCACATCTGGTGTGGTTTCTATTGATTGATTCCTCCCTCTTCCACCTGTGATTTTGTGAGTCTTTGCATGTCTGGTAATTTGAGGTGGGGGTAATTTTTATTTGATTCCAGGCGTGTGAATTTTACATTTTTCTGGTCTAGGTTTTGTTGTATTCCTTTAAATAATGCTAGCTTTTGGTTGGGCATGTTGCTAAGTTACTTCGAATTAGTTGTTGCCCTTTGAGGCTCAATTTTAATATTGCTGTGGCCTTTTGGCTACAGCTAATTCATCCTTGTTTCTATTGCAGAACTCTTCTGTGAAGGCTGCTGTACTATGAGGCAGTTCCATTCTAGCTGATTCATTTCCACTTTGCTTTACGTGAATACAAACAATTCCTAATCCTATATGAACACCAAGGATTGTTTGACCTACTTCTTCCTGGTAGTTCTTTCCTCAGCCTCTAAATTTCCCGATACAGTTCAGTACATGGCCTCCTGACCTTTGACCTGTTTCCTCAACTAAGAAAGACCCCTGAGTCCTATTTAGAGTCCCCATCCCTGCCCTGCAGTTGGACACTTGTTGACAGGCAATAAGCTGGCCAGTTACGGGGTTCCTCATTTGTTTCCCTTTCCTTGGGGCAATCCTACACTACTTGTTATCCAGAGTCTGAAAACTGGTGTTGCATATATTTTGACAGGTTGTCTAGTTTTTAATGCAGGAAGGAAAATTTTGACCGTTATTCTATAATGGGTGGAGGTAGAAGTTCTCTCATTCTTTTTTGTGTAGCATTCCATCATGTAAGTATACATAGTTCAGTTAATCTGTTCCCCATTGATGGGGAATTTAGGCAGTTCCCAGACTTTGCTATTGGAAATATAACTTCAGTGAGTAGCCTTTTCTGTACATCATTTCCCACACATGATGATTAGCTACAATAAGGGCTATCTCTGGGTCAAAAGCTAGAGGCATTTTTAATTTTGAAAGTTCCTAGCAAATAGTCCTCCAAAGCAGTTACTGAGTTTATCTACACAGATAGTTAACAATGGCCCCTTCCTCTTGTTTTCTTCTATTATCTTTATGGTTTTATTATTTACATTTTAACTGTTAATCCATCGTTTTGGCTTTTGACTTTTGGTGCTATGAATGCAGTTGACATTTAGGTTTCTTTATTTTTTCTATGTGGGTAGCCCGTATTTCTTGATATTTTGACAAATAACACTAAGTAAATTTCAGATTTTGATTTATGTAGTGTCAGTATTTTGACAGAAAAGGTCTTTTTTTTGACAGAAAAGGTCTTGAGCAGTTGTTTTGATGTGGTAGTTTTGACATGACCTAGGAAAAAATAGTAAGCCTTTATCTTTTTGTTTTGTTTTATTTTTCTAAACAAGCACTGCATGAAACATACATTCTCTTCATAAGTCTCAGTCTTCCCTCAGGCCACTCAAGTCACTGGCTCTCATACCTGGCTGCAAACTAGGGAGCAGGCAGTAAAAAGGAAGGGGTGCTTACATGCCAGCCTAGCTCAGCAGCATGGTCCTGCTTCTCTGAGAAGCCAGCCTCTTCCCTCTCATACCTTAATGCTGTCTGCTGGCTAATCCTCCTTCCCTCCCTTGGGCCTTACCTAGCTGGGTACAGCTTTCTCTGAGAGAGAGAGAGGGAAATGGGGAGAGATGGGGAGAAGGTGCAAAGAAACTCAGATTTATCGAGCACCTGCCTTGCTCTAAGCTTTAGATCAAGGCTTTTTATCTGTGTGCTCCCATGGAGTGGAACTTGTCCCCTTACCTCCACCCCTGTGTATGCTAGTCACTGCCTCCTCAACCTGTGTCCACACGTAGCTCTGTTATTGTACTTGTAATTTTTTACTGATATTTGTACTCCTGTAGTAGGCTGTGAACTTCTTAGCATAGAGATATGGTCTTGTTTGTGGTTCCCAACACCTAGCAGAGCCCTTAACACATAATAAACACTTATTTTTTGTTTTGTGAATGGTATTAATTTCTGCCTGTAGAGACTGAGAGACTAGGCATGGGAGGAGTGTCGATGAGACATTCTTTTAGTGGAGAGTTGCTGAAGAAAAATTATTATTATGACCTATTCCAACAATGCTAAAGAGATTTGGAGGCAGATACTTCTCATAGTTTGCCTAATAGACTGTGATTTTGGAAAAGTCTGAACACTGTGTAACTCATTAGTCAAGAAAATGAAATGAGATGATGTATTTAGGACTATAAATGTGGTAGATCATTCCAGCAAAATTTAATGTTAGACACTTAGGTGAATTCCTTAATGATACTTATTATAATTAAATAAGTTTTGGGGAGAAATATAACAGGTCACAGAAAACACTTTAAATGTCAATTTAAAGAAAAACATAATTCATTTGAGTAAAATTCATATCAGAAGCTTAACTGGCACACTTCATTTTCTTAGCAGTACTTTACTTCATATATTTGAGTAGTGTTTTGTGCTTTGGGGAAAGACATGCTTGAGTATCATGTCTTCTAGATGGTGATCAGGGGCCCACTCAGTACTGAGGAGCATCCCCAGGCAAAGCCTATGGCCAGCAGCTTCAGCAGAAAGCAGGGCCCTAATCCATGGCATGTATGTTCTGCAGAGCAATAACAGTGGCAGCCAACAATAGCTAACATCGCCTATTGAGAGTTTACTTTGTATCAGGTCCTGTGCTAAGACTTTTCCCTATTTCTTCTGTTTTAATCCTCCTGGCAATCGTATAAGATAGGTATTATTATTAGTTCACCTTTAAGTATGAGGAAATGGAGGCCCAGAGAAGTCAAGCAATTTTCCTGTGATCACACAGGTAGGAAGTAATGAAACCAAGTTTTGAAACCAAGCACTCGGATTGCAGAACCCACATGCTTAACTACTGTGTTCTGCCATCTCTCACTGGTAGGTGAGAGTACAGAGTACAGAGGCCGACCAGATGCCTAGTGGTGGCTAACAAGGAGTTGATGTGGAAATTGTCCTCTTGCCAATCTATGTCTCTTGAGATACACTTTGCCCAGTGTGCGCAGTTCTGGGATTCTTACACTGCTAAAGAAGCAGTGCTGTGGTCAGAGCTGGCTGTGATCCCTGGAGTGTAAGGATGGCCTTTGAACCTTGCAGAATTCTCTGTGGTAGGAAGTCTGGAGTGTTGACTCAGTCCCAGTTGCTTGTTTGAGGACCCTTGCGTGAGAAGGTACAGGAGGCCGGTTGCACTGCCCTGAGGGCTTTGAAGCTTGTGGGCTCCCGGCCAGAGGAGCTGGGTATCTGGTATCCCCACATTCCAGAGCCCTTCCCGAGAAGGATCCTGGGAGTTTTAGCACTGTGACTCCCTGGAGGGATGGAGGACCAAGCGGCATCCTCACTAAGTTTTGTCCCATACCCCAAATTCTAGAGAACAGAGCACTGTCCCTTTCACCATTTTGGCAGAATCACTGTCCTTCCAGCCTGGGAGCAAGAGTAACACAGCTCCCTCCCCTGCCAGGAGTGTGATAAAGATGTACCACAGCACTGTCTCTTTTCGTCTTGTCCCTCTAACTGTATTTCTGAGGTCTAGCCTCTGCCTCCGCCCCCATCACTTGAAGCTCTTGTATCAAGATTAACAAAAAGTGCTGGGGACCAATGCAGTGGGGAGGCAGACCTTCTTTTATCATGATGGCTCTTCCTCCACTTTGAAACGCACGCTCCTCATTACTTCTCCGTCCATACTCCTTCCCAGTTCTCCAACCTCTCTGATGGTTTTTTCAGTCTCTGCTGCAATTAGCCTTTTCCTGTGGCCATCTGTCAGCGTTGGTGTTTGCCAGAGTTTGAGCCAGCCCTCCTCTCTTCTCACTCCCACACTTGAGCTAACACATGTGTGCTGGTGACTCAGATCTGTTTCTGTGCTGATCTCAAACCCAAAGACTCCACTTCCTGCTGGACAGATCCACTTGGATGCAGTCAGCAGCATCTCAAACTAAGTGTCCACCAAATTTCCAAAAATCAAATCAGTCCACATTGCCTGTTTCATTAAATACAGCTCTCCACTCTCTCCTATACTGGAAACCTGACTGCTACTCTTTCTCCTTCGCCTCTCAGTCAGGTGTCCAAGCAGCCATTAAGTCCTAACATGTCCACACGTGTTCTACAAGATCTCTTCTCAGAAGTCAGCCCCTTCACTCATGCCCCAGTGCTTTAACCTCGCCCATTCATCAGGAACCTGTATCTTCATTCTCTTTAACGGGTCCTTCAGTCACTATTTAATCACACTCACGTTTCTCTTATCTATTAAAAAATTGTTGGCTGTGGATTTAGCTCAGTGGTGAGAGTGCTTGCCTAGCAAGCGCAAGACCCTGAGTTCCATCCTTGGCATCAAAAAAAAAAAAAAGCCACATCAACTCTGCCTACAAATATAATAATACAAACATAATAATATCAGTAATATCTACAAACATAATAATATGCTACACACACAATAATAATAGCTACCATTTCATTCATTCAACAATGTGTCAGACATTTTTCTAGGTGCTAGAGATGCATACAGTCTCGGGAGGGAGTACATCCCACTATAGACACAGCCAGCCTGTTAGACCACTTGCTCTGTGCCAGCCTAGTGCTAAGCACTACAGATTCATGACCTCAGTCAGCCTTGTAATGACCCTCTGAAGTAAGTACTGTTGTGCCCATTTTATGGATGAGAAAGCTGTAACTTTCCCAGGATACCAGTAACACAGAGCCAGGAATCAAATTCACCAGCCCAGCCACATGTCCTGCTGAATCATGACTCTGAACTATGCAGCTACAGAGGAATGCAGACTCCTTTTGTTTAGAGGGTATATTAATTGTTTTTGGTATGTACCTCCTGTAGGGAAATCCTTAGATCCTGAGCCTTCCCTCCAGGGAGAGCAAGCATGCTCAGTAACTAAATACTAAAGCTTCTCTGCAGAGTGTGCCAGGGGAGCCTGCATGGGTTGACAGACTACATGCCTGTCCTTGACCTGCACTCCAGCTTGAAGCCGGAGAAATTGCCATTTGTATTCTGTTGGTTTTTCTGCCATCCGTTTTATCCTTAGCATCAGATTTTCTGGCCTCCTCTGAGAACCAGTCCATTTTCTGTTTTTAAAACTAATTGTACCTTATCTTAGTTTACCCCTTCTGCCTCCTGCACTGTTCAAGGAATTCACCACTCCCAGTACCATCTCTTTCCTTTTTGCTCTGTCTTCTACCCTCATAGGTGAGGCTGTGATAGATGACCAGAAGTTGTGTTTTCTTTGGAAAAACCTCCTTCTGCAGAGGCTTAAGGACCCACACTGCTTTGCACAGGTGAATATTATAGACCCATCTATTGAGCTTGCCCTGCTTATGAATTTATGTTCTGCAAGAAGGCTATGCCTTAGCCTTCTGTTTATTTTTGATGGTATCAGAGTATATATCTTTTCTCCTGCCCCAGTCAGGACCTGAGGAGCCCCATCCTAATCTCCTACAATTCTCCTGAAGGTGAGGCCAGCTGAAGCCTCCATAGAGTTCCCCAGGCAGGGTGTTGGTCACTTTGGAGTCTGCTGTGTGCTGTGGAACCAAAAGTGATATGAACTGGCCTGCAACAGTATTTTTGAGAAACTGAGAATAAGGTTTTGGAAACATAGCAATTAGAATGTAATGAATTTAAATGAATGTAATCATTTAAAAATGGGATTATATTTTTATGCGTATTTAATTTTTCAACTGATTCCTTTTTATTATATTCTGTGCAATGATCATTCTGTGACAGAATTGAAATTTTTTTTTTTTTTTTTTTTGGTGGTGCCGGGGATCGAACTCAGGCCCTTGTGCTTACAAGGCAAGCACTCTAATCACTGAGCTAAATCCCCACAGAATTGAAATTTAAAAAGGAAAATCATCTACTCCTTCACAGATGGCTGAAGAGCATTGGACCATAGTGGAAGAGCAAATGGGGCTTCAGAAGCAAATGGGGCTGGGTGGGTCTAACCTTTCTAAACTTCCCTTCCCCCATCTCCACCGCCTACCCAGGGCTAAGGGAGACAGTCCATGAAACAAACACAGGCCCTGTGCTCAGGAGCGGTGATGGCGGTGGAGCAATGAGAGGTTGGCTGGTGAAGATAATGCCTGATCTATGCCGGGAAAGATGGAGCTCCAGTAGCAAGACCAGACGCTGGAGGAGGCAGCCTTTTCCCTTCCAGACCCAGCTCCAGGCTCTCTGTGACTGGAGAGTAGGAGCCCTGGAGGTGCTTAGCAGCGCAGTCCCTGGTGAGAGCAGGCAGGCAGGCTGCATTCCTGTGGTATTTGAAGTTGATCTTGTCAGATTAGCAGCTTTACTTTCCTTGATTCAGGTACAAGATCCCCACGTGTAGAGAGCTCTGCTGCTCATGAAGAGCAAAAGCTGGTCAAAGTACGAAACTGATTCTGGCCCTTCTCCCAAGCTGTGTGAGGCTCCAGGCCAGGAACAGCCCTGCACAGGCTTCTCAGTGAGAGGGAGGGCCCCATTCTTGGCTCCACCCCCACCCATCCCAGGAGTAAGGCTGCAGCTCTGCAAAGAGCAGGATACCAACACCTTTAGGACATTGTCTTGCTTTCCCTACTCTGTCTGCGCCTGGAGAGGTAGGTCACTGTGTGACTGGCCTCCCTGGGGATTTAGCTCAGTGATTAGAGTGCTTGCCTTGCAAGCACAAGGCCCTGAGTTCGATCCCCGGCACCACAAAAAAAAAAAAAGAACAGTCATCGAAAATAGCCAGAGCTAGAGGAGAGAAGCATGGCTGAGGCCTCACCTGTCCCGTGTGGAAGAAGGACATCAGTCCAGCTCTGGGCAAATGAAGTAGCCACAGAAGAGCCCCTGGTCAGGAAAACATGCACTTGAATGGTGGCGGTATCATGAAGACAGGCCTACTGACAGCTGGCTGTGACATATTTGTGCCTCCTGTGTTGGGACAGACCCCATCCTCTGTCTCTGTGATCCAAGAGCTTAGATGAGGTTTCCAACAACAGGAAATTTTGAGACCATACCTGGGAAAGAGAAAAGATGGTGTTGCACCTTCACTCTGCTGCTTGCCCCTTCAGAGAAGAGTATGCAGACCAAGAGCCAGACCTTGGGCAGAGCTTGCCCAAGAAGGAAGCACCCAAATGGGACAGGACCTCTGAGTGGGCAAGGCCTGTGCTTGGGGCCTGGGTTAAAAACCAACTCTGTGGACCCTGATTAGGGTTGGCTCAGTGCCTACTGCTTCTACTGGCCCTGCTCCCTTTCAGCCACGGTGACTGGCCCTGCCCCCTTTCTAGCCAGGTAAAGGACTGTCTCCACTGCATCTCCCCATCTTCCCCATCCACCCTGTGCACACTCCAAGACCAGCAGGAAGGATTAGGTGCAGGGCTTTGCTCAGCTTTGTTTCCTCTGTAGTGCTTTTGACCAGCCTCAGCCTCCTGTCCAGCTCAGAGTCTGTTGCATGCAGAGGTTCCCCTGACAGGCAGGTCCCTTACCCCAGTGGGCTTCTCTCCACTCCTCCCCCAGCCCCGAGGGAGGATGCAGTGAGAATGACCACTGGTTGGAGTAAGTTCCATGGGCGTGTGATTCCCTGTGGTAAGAATCCCCCCTCAGAAGCAGTCACCTTTACTTAACATGGTCAGCAGCTACCTCCAGCAAGCCAGTACTGCTTGTTGTCTGGCCTTCCTGGAGTAGAATGAAGAAAACCACAAGAGAGAACAGGACAGAGCACAGCAGACCACCTCCACCCCACCCCCCCAGCACTGGAGGCCTGGGAAAGGCTGCTTACCTGGGGGACTGTGCTCCTGACCAACCTCTTTCTCCATGGGCTCCAGCAAAGTTGCTGGTCCTCACAGAGATACATTCCTCTGCTGCCACTCAGATTGTTGGGAGACAACATAGCGCTCAGGAGCTACAAGCTGGCCATGAAGAGCTGTCAGCACAGGCCCAGTTGCACACAGCGTGCAGGTTTGCGAGAAAGGGCAAGTGCGGCTCTGTCAGCTCTGTTCCAGGCCTCATTCACGGACTCCACAGGAGGATGTGGTAAGAGAAGAAAGGAAGGACTAGCCAGTGTCTGGCACACATCACATCTCAGAGCCAGCCTCTGTGGGCAGCAGGTCTCTTCCTTGTCCGGCCATTAGCCCCTTTCAGAGTGGGGCTTGGGAGCTTGTTGCAGAAATGGTATCCTGAGGTTACCGTATAACAAAGGTTGTAGCCACCATGTTCTCTGCAGCTGAAGGATGCTCAGCCCCCACCCCCTCCATGACTAGAATAATAACTGGCAACGTTTCAGAACTTTTATGAGGGTAGGCCTGGATTTCAGGAAGCAGGGAGCTTTCTAGCTGGGCAGAAGTGGTCTGGCCTTGCTCAGACTGTCATCTCTTGGCACCGCAATGAGACTGGTCTGGGAAAGTGGGGAATGGGGCCTTTTCCTCCTGACCTCACCATTAGATCATTGATCTTTGTGGTTGGAGCTAGGCCAGTGCCCATGCCAGGCTCACAGAATCTCATTCATGCTCTCTCAGCACAGACTGAATGCAGCCAGAACCTCCCTTCCTCAGTCTGTGCAAGAGAAAAGAGCTTAGGCTTGGTAGTCGAGCGAACCTGAGTTTGAACTCCATCTTCCACCTAGCTCACTGTCTGGCTGTAGCCAGGTTCCTTAGTGAAGCTGAGCTTCAGCCTCCTCATCATCATAATGGAAATTGCTGTCCCTACCCTCTGGACAGTTGGGATTATGTCCATGGGGTGTTCGGCTGGTGCCTGGTCTGCAGTTGGTGCTCAGTTGGGAGAGAAGTGCTGTTGCTGTTCTCTCCTTGCACCCTACCTGCCTCTACTCTGCAGACACCTTCTGGTAATAGATCTTGGCCAGGAGCTGTTGCGACTTGTGCAGACTGTGCATACAGACCCAGGTGACTGGCGTTTGTTGATACAGGAATGCTGCCATGTAATGGGGAAGTCTGGCTACTGGCAGCTCTAGCCACATAGGATGCAACCGATAACTTCTAATTTAGTTTTTTAAAAAAAGTCTTCTGACCACCTGATAGCTATCAGAGCGCCAGGGAACGGATGTCTCCTTCTACCTAACCCTCAGGTGGCATTGCCCTGTAAACTGGAGTCTTTTATACCTGTGCCTTATCCACCTGGCAGTGTGTCGCTACAGTCTTGGCCTTAAGGGCCAATGATTTTTACTCCAGCAAGCAGCTGGGGTGTTGCCACCAAGCGCTGCAGTCTCTGCTCGTGGACCTGCTGTGGCAGGTTCTCCCCCTCAGCAGGGGCCCAGACAAAGCAAGCACTCAGCCGGGTGGGCTGTCCCTACACATGTACTTCCTGCATTGCCTCTCCTCACCTTCTCCACTTTAAAACCCCAACTCAGATGTCAGCTTCTCTATGAAGCCTTTCCCACCCTGGGGTTCCCACAGCTCTTGTGCATCTCTAGCTGCACCACTTCTGTGTGCACTGCTCTGTAGCTTCCTCCTGCGTCTTCCACTCATTCTTGTCCAGTTTTCACCTTTAATTTACCCTGTTTGTCACCTCTCACTGGCTGAATGAACTGGGTACAGTGACTGTTTCCCTGGCCTTTACTTTTCCTATTGCCACACTCCTTGTGGCTGACTTGAACTTGGTGGAGGAGGCAAAAGCGAGGGTCCTGATGTTCTGCTCATGCACTTTGCCACATCCAAGCCCGCTGGGCTGCTGAGCACTGCACTCTGGGCTTCCTGCCCAGGGGCGGTACCGCCAGCATCAACAGGGTGAAGAATCTATAGTGACTCCAACGATATATTAAGCTCTAGATCCTTCCTCCCTTAACACAGTTTGATGGCCTCCCTCAGTGAGCTCAAACAGGGGTTGCAAGCCTGTTTGATCACTCTTGTGATGCATTTTTACTGAGTATCAGGTCATGCCTCAGACACTGAGGAGATGGTTTTGAAAATTGCAGACAGGGCTCCAAGTCAGCATCTGGGGGGGTAAACCAAAGTTGCGCCTTAGGGTTCTGGTGACATTCAAGGCAGGTTGAAAAGTAAGGGACTTGGTCAAGCATCTCCCCACTGCTGCATCCCAGAACCTGCCTCTGCACTGGCTGTGATACACACCATTGTGTAATGAGTGGGGCTCTGGGGAGGCCCCAGGCCTGCCTGTCACACAGCTCAGCGTACCGTGGCAGGAACCAGAGGGTGACAGTTTTGGAGCTTCAGCAAAACTGACTTGTAAACGACTTTACACGGATCAGGGTTATAGACAGACAGAAATGACATCTGAAAAGACTCTTCTGAGCCAGTCTTGGCACTTTCACTCAAGTCAAGCCCAGACAAAAGAACTGTTGATGACATTTCTTCGGCCCAAGTCACGAAAAGCTTCAAACTGAGGGGCGAGCAGTGTCTGCTTCTGTAATTCATAGATGATGAAGAATGAAGAATGTCTTGGGAAAGTATAGCTCCCTGCATAGGACATATCTGTACAGCACGTGGGTTTAATTCTGGGAGCCCCTGCAAAGAACACCTTTAGGGCATAGGACAAAGCATCAGCCACCTGTGTGGGGGCTGGAACCTGTTCTCCAGCCAAATAGGCCGCTCCAAGAACCCCCATCTGGACCCTGACCATGGTGACTGCTCACACTACTCTGAGCCTCAGGAATATGAGGTAGATTTTGCTCCTTCTCTAGCTCCCAAGCACCTACTCTGTCTCAAGCCCTAAGCAGAGCCCTAGGGGACAGTGACAAATAAGAAAAAGCTGCTGTGTTCCAGGAGCTACAGTGAGTGGGCAGTGTGGTAACAGCAAGGACAAAGCAAGCACAGGAGCTGTGCATGCTCCTATAAGGGCATCTAACCAAACCCTAGTGAAGGAAGTCTTCCTAAGGCAGGTGACACCTGTGTCTACTGCTGGTGGAAAATTAAAAACTGTCCAGTTACCACTCACACCATGGACCACTGAAGCATTTACTGCTGGAGAAGCGTGCAGCCTTTGCAGGCCCAGAGAGCAGTTTGGGGAGCTGCTGGGTTACCCCATGCTACATGGCTCTGGAGAAAGAGCCCAGCCTACATTGTGCCCATCCAGGCTTCTGCTATAACAGTGCTATCTTGAGACTGGTCTTGTAGAGAGCAGGACATGTACTTTCAGTATTACGATCAGCTAACCCAACCCTGCAAAGGAGCCAGATGGCCTTCCCTGCCTTCCCATGGCCCAAGAAACACCTGGGCAGCCCACCTGAGCATCTTGGCCTATAGACCCCCTGAACAACCCTGAAAGATGCCAAGAAGCCCCACTCACAAACTTCAGCCTACAAAGCAGCCAGGTGGTCAGCTCTGAGCAGCTTGGCCCACTGAGGCCTCCAGGAAGCATCCAGGTGGCCCTACCCACCCATTCCATGACCTAGTCAATCACTGAGTGCCCCAGAAGCATCTGGGTACCCTTGCCCATCCTCAAGAAGTAATTGAAGAGCCTGATCTTAGAAACTCAGCCCACCTGCCTTTGACACTGGGCACCAGCTGGCAGCCTGCCTAGAGCAAATTGGTCCTTGGATGGCCCACATAGTTACCTGCTCAGCTCTCAGATCCTTCACAGGCACTTTTCCTATATCCATTGATCCAGCCTGGCCTCCATGCATTCCTCAGACAGACAGAAAACCAGCTCAACTACAGTTAAGTCCTCAACTTACAAATGAAATTCTGTTCCAGGAGACCTCTTTGTAAAGTCAGATTCATTCATAAGCCAACAAAGTGAGCCTTACATAGTACACTTGTGAGTTCAAATGTTCATGTCAGGGACTTACTTTATAGGGCATACTGAGCCACACCTGTTTGGGCCCACCAGGGCACCCTAACCCCACACAACCCTTAGAAACTGACAGGGACTCCACATTCACACCTAGGTGCATCTTACCTAGGTGCAGAGCTGTTAGTGAACCTACCCCATGTAAGAGGGCTGTATCACAGCTGGCAATACAGTCCCACAACCCTTGCAGCCTAGGACACAAAGGTAGATGTAAACATGATTGAGATTGGTAGTAGCTGAAGATACTACACTAAATTACTCATGTGGAACCAAAGTCAACTCAGCCTGTTCATACAATACCCTAGAACTCTCTAGGACACATCAGCAGGAGAAAATCTTTTATTACATATAAAATTAGTAGAGGCAACTGATTACAAATTGTACAAATAACATAGGACACAAGAAGGATGGGAAAACAGAGTAATACAACATCACCAAAGGAATACAAACAACTCTAGAATTCTGGCAACAGACTCCAAAGAAAACTGGCAAATCGCCTGAAAGAAATACGAAATTGTGACTTAAGGAAACTGTCTGAGATACAAGAAAATACAGACAAGTCAATGAAATTAGGAACACAATTCATGATATAAATGAGAAATACAGCAAAGGTAGAGATAATTTAAAGAAAAACCCAGAAACCTTGGAGCTAAAGAATTCTGTGAAAAATACAATTGAGAGTCTCAGCAGCAAAGTGGATCCAGTCAAACAAGAGAATATAATAGAAGAGAAAAGAAAAAAATAAAAAGAGTAAACAAAGCCTTTGAGACTTATGGGACACCTTTAAGTGAGGAAACATTTACATCATATGTGTTACAGAAGGAGAAGAAAAAAATCATTTAAAAAAAACCCTATTTGATGGAGTAATTGCTGAAAACTTTACAAATCTCGGGAAAGATTCGGATATCCACATCCACAAAGTTCAAAGCTGCGTGATTTGACCAAAAAAGATCTTTTTTCAAGGCATGTAGTAATCAAACTGTTAAAAGTACAAGATGAGCCAGGTGTGGTGGCACACACCTGTAATCCCAGCACTCGGGAGGCTGAGGCAGGAGGATCACCAAGGCCAGCCTGGGCTATCTAGTGAGTTCAAGGCCAGCCTGAACTATATAGCAAGACTCTGTTTCAAAAAACAGACACAAGACAAAGAATCTAAAACTACCAAGAGAAAAGTGTCAAGTCACGTATAAAGAAACTTCCGTAAGACCAAAACAGACTTCTGTACAGAAGCCTTACAGATCAGGAGAGAATGAGATGATACATGCAAAGTCCTGAAAGAAAAAAATCTGACAACCAAGATTACTACTCTACCCTGCAAAATGGTCCTTTAGAAGTGGAGAAATAGTCTTTCCAAGACAAACAAAAATTGAGGGTTTATCACTATTAGTCTGGACACTAGAAACAAAAGGATGATAACTACCATCTTGAAAGCACAAGAAAGTACAAAACTCACTAATAAAGCAGATACACAGAAAGAGAAAGAAGAAAATCAAACCTTATCAATACATAAAACCACTGAAACACCTGTCTTTTGCCACTATCTTGCTTTCCTTTGAAAGCCACCAATGACTGCAGATCACAATCTTGAGCTCTGAAGCTATTAATCAGCAGTGGGTCCTCCTTGAGGTTATTCCCTCAGTTCTCCCCAGCATTAAATTCATGGCTGCCCACAGGAGTGCCTCCACATCCTCAGGACTTTGAATTTACCAAATAGTTTAGTGATTGCTTCTGTATACAACTGTACTTGGGGCATCAAGAATTGGTTTGTTATTAAAGCAGGCAGTATATTTGAGGGTGTCAGCCCATTATGAACCGGCTCTCATTTGCCATATCTCACACTTAATTTGACTAAAAAAAGAACTTCATGTTTCAAGATTACCCTTGTAGTTGAAGTAGTTGGTGGTAAATTGTGTGGCTGCAACAAGAAAAAACATGTCACACACAGTGAAATGCCCAGATGAGGAGGAATTCCTGCTCAGTGTCACCACAGCACCAGAATTTCATCACTGGGCCGTAGCTGCCCTCAGTCTCAGCTAAGGATTGAGAAAACTGTGGCTTCCACAGGCTTATATCATTGAGAAGTTGCGTATTACAGCAAACCAGAATGTCTTGGCTAATTCTTTGTATTGTTTTGACTATAGATTTGGGAAAGTGACATCAGAGGAGTTACATTACTATGTTCAGAACCAACTTACAAGTGTAGGAATGGTTTTGATTGGACTTGGTGTGAGTCAATGGTGCAAGTTGCTTTAGAGCAACGGTTTCTCAACATGAGGCATAGTATTGATTTACCTGGTACAAAGGCCAGATACCATGGGAGTGAAATTTGAGACCAGAATTCAAATGGTCTTGTCCATGCTGCTTTTGTAGTAGAAATTGCTGCCACAGAAACTACAGACACAAACTCACTTACAAACTCACAATGTGTCCTTGTGTCACATGTCAAGAGGGCCAGCAATGCCACCAGCCCTCTGTATCACGTTATAGCCAAGGGAATTCACCACCTGTCTGATGTTTCTGCTTTTAATGCGAGTTACTCAGATTCTGGACTCTTCACGATTTGCACTCTTCAGGTTGCATTTGTTGGAAATGTTATCAAGGCTGTTTGTAACCAAATAAAAATAATTGCTCAAGGAAACCTCTTGGTGTCAGATGCCCAGGGTGTCAGAAACAAACTAGAAGCTGGATACATAATGCAATGGAGTCTTCTGAGGTTTTGCTGGATGAAGTTGGGTCACAGGCTCTAGGCAATGGTCCTTGCATGCCACCATCCACAGTTCTTCAGCACACCGACTCAGTGACTGAAGATGATGTCATCACAACAGCGTAAAAGTTTGCTTCTGTTCAGAAGTCAATGGCAACAAGTGGGAATTTGGGCATACACTCTTTGTTGATGAGTTGTATTACTGAAGCACATATTTCAGGGACAAGAGGTGAGTATCTTCTTAGGTCAGAGCAGCAAACACTTGAAAGTCAAGTCTCTAGTATTAAGCATTTATATTTTTATCCCAATAAAGTATCTTAAAGCATAAATACAGGTACTATCCCTTGGATATTATGCATAATTTCCTGTATAACTGTTCCCAACTGATCTAAAGTCAGTAAAATACTGGGTTTTTTTTTAAAGGTATAGTAAACCACAAAAATGAGCAATCAGAGTGGAAGAAAGGAACAAAGAATATATAAAACAACCAGAAAAAAAATCAACATTATATCTTTTTTAAAATTTATTTTTATTAGCACGTTTGCAGTTCGTGCAGTTTCCAGTCATCTTGGGAGTGGTTACATGTACATATTACAGCTCATTTCTCTCTTTTTTTTTTGGTGCTGGGGATCGAACTCAGGGCCTTGTGCTTGCAATCGTTTCTCTTTTTTTAAACCCCCTTCCCCTTCCCTTTCCCTCTCCCCTCCCCCACCAGTTAACATTATGTCTTTAGTTATAACTTTGAATGTAATCATATTAAATTGCACAATTAAAAGATGGTTTAAAAAGAAAAGAACCAGCATTACACTATATGTAAGAAACTCACTTCACCAGCAAACACATACATAGAATGAAAATCAAGAGATAGGAAAAGATATGCAAATGGAAACCAAAAGTGAATAGTAGTAGCTTTACTTATATCAGATAAAATAGATTTTAATTTAAAAACTTTAAAAAGAGACAGGTTTCCACCAGTTCCCCAGTCAACCACTAGTTCAACATCCGCCACATTATCAGTCTCAGCACCTTCATGACTGTAGTCCTGTGATACAGGACAGTGCTAGAATGATGGTGCTGCCAGCTCATGCCCCAACCTACTTCAGTGTCTTCAGCAACGGGGCTCATGAACAGACATATCCAATGTATGTTTCCACAGGCTCCCTCGCTCAGCACTATGCACACCTTAATGCTACCCTGCACCCACATATTCCACATCCTCAGCCTTCAGCTGCCCCCACTGGACAGCAGCAGAACCAACGTGGTGGAAGTCATCCTGCACCCAGTCCTGTTCAGCACCATAGCCCCAGGCCACCCAGGCTCTCCACCTGGCCAGTCCACAGCACCATCAGCCATTTACCACGAGGCGCTTGCACCAACTCCACCTTCCATGACACCTGTCTCCAGTATGCAGTCACCACGGAATAGTTTCCCAGTAGCACAACAGACCACCTTTACAATTCATCCTTCTCATGTTCAGCCAGCATACCAATCCACCCCAGTGGCCCATGAACTCAGGTTCATGTACAGTCAGGAACAGTTCCTTCTCATCTAACTGCCCATGTGCCAGTGATCCTAATGAGGACACAGCCACTAGGCAGTCCCCAGGCCATTCTTGCTCAAAGTGCACTACAGCCCATTCCAGGCTCAACAACAGTGCATTTCCCCTATATGATGCACCCTTCAGTACAAGCTCACCACCAGCAACAGTTGTAAGCCTGCCCTAGAGAAACCAAAAGGCCAAATTTGCTCCTCCCTTCTACTGCTTCTACCAACTAGAAGCACAGAAAACTGGAATTTCATTTCTTTTGTTTTTTAAAAATATACATTAATTTCTTGTAACATTCAGTAACATTCAGTAGGAATGCTAACAGTTCACTTGCAGTGGAAGATATTTGGACCGAGTAGAGGCATTTAGGGCTCTACTAATTATAGGCTGTTCCATAATTCCATGTGCTGTTTCAGAGTCCTGCAGGTACCCCAGCTCTGCTTGCCGAAACTGGAAGTTATTTGTTTTTTAATGGCCCTCGAAAGTCATGAACACATCAGCTAGCAAAAGAAGTAAGAAGAGTGATTCTCGCTGCTATTAATGCTAAAAAAAAAAAAAAAAAAAAGGGCTTGGAACACCCTTTTACTAACTTTATACAAGTTCAGCAAATTCTTAACTGTCCAACTGATGGATTATTCTTTATAAATCAAGTTTGATGAGGTGATCACTGTCTACAGTGATTCAGCTTTTAAATTAGGGGAAAAACTTTTACTTTATAGATAAAATAAAAACTTTTTAAAAATTTAAAAAGTTTCAAAAACCTGTCAATTCAACAAAAAATAGCAATCATAAATATAAATGCACTGAATAATAAGCACCCAACTATATAAAGTAAATATTATTTGATCTAAAAGGAGGGATAGGCACTAATATAATAATAGCTGGGGACATCAACACCCCACTTTCATTAGTGGACAGATCATCTAGACAAAAAAATCAGTAAAGAAACATCTGATTAAAACTATATTACAGGGCTGGGGATTTAGCTCAGTGGATAGAATGCTTGCCTAACAAGCACAAAGCCCTGAGTTTGATCCCCAGGACCAAAAAAACCAAAAAACAAAAAACAAAAAAAACTTTATTACAGACCAAATGGACACAACATACATTTATAGAACATTTTGCCCAGCAGCTGCAGAATACACATTTTTTCATCAGCACATGGAACATTCTCTAGGACAGACCATATGTTAGGCCATGGAACAAGTCTCAACAAATTAAAAAAATGGAAATTATCGGCTATATCTTTCAATACAAGTGGAATAAAACTAGAAATCAACCAGAAGAACTTTAGAAATTGTACAAATACATGGAAATTAAGCACCATTCTCTTGAATAACAGTGGATCAATGAAAAAAAATCAAAAGGGAAATTGAACAATTCCTCGAAACAAATAAAAATGAAAACACAGCATACCCCAAAGCAGTGCTTAGAAGTGTATAGCAATGAATGCCTACATCAAAAAGTAAAATAGATTCCAAATAAATAAGCTATTGATGCAACTCAAAGAAATAGAGAAGCAAGAAAGAACTAGAAAAGCAAATCCAAAGTTAGTAGAGAGATAGAAATAACAAATATTGGAACAACTGAGAGACTGAAAAACTACAAAAGATCAATGAAGTGTGAGTTGTTTTTTTCAAAGGCAAATTGTCAAACCTTTAGCTGGACTAACCCAGAAAAGAAAGAGACAGAAGACCCCCCCCCACAGTAAAATCAGTGATGAAAAAGGAAAACATTTTATTTATTTTTATTTTATTTTATTTTATTTTATTTTAAACCAAGAACATGTATTGGTACATTCTACATACAATGGTCACATTCATTACATTAATTCTGTACCTATACATGATGTATCTTGGTTCTCCCCCCTCTCCCCCCTCCCCTCTGCACCCTCCCTCCCTATTTACAGCAGGTTCATTCATCATTTTCCATATTTTCCCTTT